>PKML01043631.1:0-25192 GCA_002933935.1 Eutrema yunnanense
AGGGGCTCTAAACCGCCATTTTGAACTTAGTATAAATAGAGGAGTACCCTCATTAGAAAAGGGGGACCGAAATTACTGCTCACTTATAAGAGGACAGTGTAACCATCTCGATTCAAACCGACCTCTTTCGATTATAATACACGTCGACTCAAGACTTTAAACTAATCGTATATAGTAATATCGGCGCGCCAGAAAGAACCGATATTGCTATTTACTTATAAGAAAACAGTACAGCCGTCTCTATTCAAACCGACCTCGTTCGATTACAATATACGCCGACCTAAGACTTTAACCTAAACGAAGTTCTCCGAGCCTTGATACGATAAGAATATAAGTTATATCGGTGTGCTAATAACCGATACAACAGTATGTGCAGGTCAACAATACAGATGCTGAAGGTTGTCTAACACTTGATGATGCTTGTATGCTTGTAACCAGGGCGTCAACAAGGTATCACATTAGTTTTTTCTTTGCTTTATTGATAAGATAAGCTTTAAGGAGATTCTGATCTGTTTATAATTGTGAGATAACTTGCTGCTGTGAGTAATTTGTTCTCATCTTTAAAGTTCTTTCTATCACCTTACCTTGATTTTCAAAGCTGATGAATTTTGGATGAAAAAAACAGGTTGGAAAAGCTGCTGGAGACAAGTGGAAATCCTTGTCAGACGATGTACGTTCTCTAAACAGCTTATTTAAATTGTGTTATGATCTCAAAACTCACGGTTCTTTAGTAAGTCTTTTTTTTTGTTCAAAAATATTTAGTAAGTCTAATACCTGGGTTTTACAACATTTCAGGAGAAGGCTCCTTATGTTGCGAAGGCTGAGAAGCGTAAGGTTGACTACGGTAAATCAAGTGTCAATCGAATGCCAATTTTAAGTTTTGTAGTTATTTGAATCGTTGACCAATCATGGTATGTAACTACAAGAAGATCTACGAGGTTATGTAATTGTAATTTCAATTACTATTTTATTTTATTGTAATTTCAATTTCAATTATAATTTTGGAATTATGGAATTATGGAATTGGAATTTTCGAATTATGGAATTTTAATTTTAATTTTTTTTTTTTTTTATTTTATTTTTTTCTGGTAGTCCCAAATCAGTCTCTAAATTAGGACTGATAGTGGGAGTCACATATCAGTTTTTAAATTACGACTATTAGTGGGAGTCACATATCAGTCTCAAATTTGCAACCGTTTTGTGACCATTTTATTTAGCGACGAAATATTTGCGACTACTTTTTTTGGTCCCAAAATGGTCGCAAATGAGTCATTTGCGACCATTTTGGGACTCTTTTGGTGGTCGCAAAAACTGTGTTTTCTTGTAGTGTTTGGACACAACAAAGTAGAGACAACCAGCTTTCAAACGCAATTGGATTGGGGACAATCCAATAGTTGGATCCTAAAATATACCCGAAGCACTGAAGAGCGATGAGGCTGCCGATCCACCGCGGGTCGAGAGCTCCCACCTACGGCCAAACACCAGTTCACCACTCCTGGAAAGCATGGACCCGTGATGAGGACATCGAACCAGCTAGCCCACCAGAGGTGAGCTCAAAGCTCGGACAAGACCAAACCGGGCCGATTATGGAGACTATGATGAACGATCGGTTTGATGTATTACAAAGCCGACATTGGAAACCCGGAAGACTTTTGGATACTACCAATTCAAAAGAGAATTGTACTGAGCGTACGACAAGCTTAGATCTTGTTTATTGGCGACAGCGGTTCTCTTATGGATTTGGGACAGTAACTCCCAAAGTTACTTCAACGAGTGGAAAGCGAGCAAACGACTTGAATGATCAATCAACCCCAGAGGAAATCATTAGGAGGAAGAGTCTGGAAAATAGCTTCAACATGTTCGAGGAGAAGCTGAAGCATCTGGAACACGAAGGACTGATCAGCCTTGATCAGTTTGAAGGTTAGAACCTAACCCCGTTGTTGAGCTCCGATTTCAATCGAATGTTCAATCAAGTGTCACTTCCAGATCACGGCACTTCAGGAGACGATCTATATATGGGTCGAAAGATATTTGGGTCTAGTTTCCAGAACATCCAAGATCTCTCCAATCAGCCCAGCCAATCGCTAATAAAAGGCCCAACAGTGGAGACGTATCTAATGGACTCAATCCTACCCGAAAATGTCAAGTGGAATCTTTTGAAGCCCAAACATGAAAGCCCACTTGAGAATGGTTTCTACACTTAAGAAGCTTTCTAGAAGCTTCTCTTCACGACCTAAGGTGCACCACACCTCACTTGATCAAGTGGATCAAGTTTGAGCTACACTTGCCTTATTTGGAGATTCTCGCAATTCATCTCCAACGGCTCTATTATTTGAAGTGTGGCCTCGAAGTGAAGCTTTTCCACAACAACCAGGACGTACCTAGACACTTGACATTCGCCCCTAAGTTGTCAAGACTCAAGAAAGGCTCCGTTTTCCATATTTGGCCGATTCTCGTCATTATGACTCAAACGGCTAGTTTTAGCATTTACTTTGCGATTTCCTTCTTGTTTAATTTCGTGTATGAGCACTATATAAGCTCGGCTTTGCTTTCATTGTAATTCAACTTTCAATCAAGAATTTTATAAAGTATTTCGTTTTTCTTTCAAAGAGTGTTTTGTTCTTTAGAATATTGTGTGCGATTCACTATATTCTCTAGACGCCTCGTATTAAGTTATTTGTGAGATTCAAATAGCTTGTTCGATCAAGGATTGAGAGAGTCAATCACCATCGATTGAGAGAGTCAATCAAACCACCACCTTCCATCTCACCATCGTCCCCACTTCCGCAACAAAGCTTGGAATCTCTCGATCATCGAGTGGTCATAGTATTGGAGTGATTCCGTGCTTATATCATTTTGGTATCAGAGCTTTAAAAGCTCCTATCTATCAGGTTATTTCGTTCCTTTCTTTATTTTTTTCATTTGTTTCATTGTTCTTCACATAAATCATAAAACCCATAAAAATTGTCTTTTGTCGCTGTTCTTGTTGTTTCATTTTTATAGAACTCATAAAAACTCAGAATTTTTTTTCGTTTACTGTTTTAGTTTCTCAATTCAACATAAAAGCCAAAACAATTAGTCCTGGAATTTTAAAATTTGATTTGATAGTTTTTAAACCCAGCGAAGATAAAAAAAAATAAAAAAATTCTGTGCGATTTTCTGTTTCCTTTTTGTTTTGATTTGATTTGCCTTTTCCTTCTTCTTTCCTTTTTCTTGCTACACTCGACTTTAATCTCTTCCTTTTCCTTTGTGATGTAAGAACCGGTGGTGGCTCTCACGTCAAGGTGATAGATGCGGTGAGCAAGGCAGGCGGTCGCCCTCTCCTTGGCTCCTTTGATGATTGAAGATGGAAGTAATCTAACACGTAGGCGGTCACCCTCTCGTGTGGGATTGAGAAGTGATGCGATGATGGAGTGAGTTCACGACACAAAGATTTGATGAGCCTTTGATACGGTGAAGAACTAAGCTTGCTTGAATCGCACAAACAAAGCTAAGAACAAGGGTTTCTCAAGAAGATACTTGAAGATGAACTGCGTTATTTTATTGATAGGTAAAAAGTTAAAGAACCACAATGCCGCAAAGGAACCTTATAAAGGGGCTCGTCGGCTTGAACCTACTAGGGTTCGACTCAACAGAAAGCAAAGACTCAAAACAACAGGACTTTGAAAGAAAAAACAACACGCAGTTCTAAAACAAAACAAGAAAACCGTAAACTAAAACTAAACAATGCTCATCGTTTCATTTAATCCATAATAGGAAAGTTTATGAGCGACTCTTAAAAATAGACTAAGGATGACGAGTTGCTGAGGGACTTAGTCGTTGATCATGTTGGAAGCACCTGCAATCACAATAGAATAGTTGAAAAGCTTACATTGATGAGTAGACGCCCAAGGAGCCGCTTGCATGCCCTTTGAAGATGGTCCTGGTGCAAGTGCGTCTTTGTCTTGGAGTGTGTTGTAGGGGCTCCTCCTGATGCTTTCTAAGTCAGAAAAGTCTTGATCGTCGAGCTCTTGCTCTCCCTCAGTTGCAATCTCTTCTTCTTGCTCCATTTGGCTTGTCTCGGCTAAGGTGAGTGTGTTGTGAAGGGACTTGGTTCCTGAACTATTTTCCACCAATCCAACTGGACTATTAGTCTTAGAATATGTGTTTAGTCGATGAAATTTACCTGCCTTGGCGAGACCATCGTTCTGGAGGTTTTCTAAGCTAATGGGATTCGTCTCGGCTAAAACTGTCTCGCCTAAGTCTCTCTCGGCTAAAACTGATGCGATGGGATTTCTATCGGCTAAAACTGATTTGGTAATCTCTCTCTCCGCTAAAACTGATATGGCCTAATTTCCCTCGGCTAAATCTCCTGTCTCGGCTAAAACTGATGCGATCAGTTTTTCCTCGGCTATATTGATTCTCTCGGCTAAAACTGGCTCTAATAGGTTGTTATGTCCGGATATGACATTTAGGTCAGGCATTAACGGATTTGTGGGTTCTAGGGAGTTGATATAGGTGTGTAAGGCCTTTTTGTACCTATTCCTCATTTGCTTGATCCTAGAACGCGTCATGGCTCCTTCTTGGACAGTTGGCATGATGCTTGGAATGTCCTTTGGGTCGATGTCCTCATCACTTTGTCTACTTTGTTTTACGAGGAAAATTAAACTTTGAGAAGCAGCCATGGGAGATTCAGAGGAAGAAGACACTTACCAAGCCCACCAAGACCATTGGAGTGAAGGAGAAGAAAGCCAAATCTACACCGATGAGGAAGCTGACTATGAAGCTCCACCAAGGCCAGGAGATTACTACTCAAGCTCTGAATATGGAGCAGACCCTGATGGAGACGAGCTTGAACCAGAGCCACCTGATTGTAGCCGAGACAACACCGATCAATCGATTCGGTCTAGCGAAGAAGATACCGACCGAGAGGATGATATAGGTGATAACCATGAAAGATATTCATGGCAGGGAGAGGCTGACTCTCAATGTAGTCTAGACAAAGGAGACTACAACAATGAACCAGAACATGGTGAAGAAGGGGAATACCATAAGCTGTGGTATGAAGAAACTGATCTACAAGACGATCTAGGAGAAGATCGTTCATGGCGAGACGAAACTGATTCTGAAATCAGTTCAAGAGGCGGTGACCAGTTTGATGAAGAAACTTGGAGCCACGAGGTGGAGCCAGAAGATAGTGTTGTTGACGATTCAGAGTATGGAGAGGAGGATCAAGAGCCAAACCAAGCAGCCATCGACAACACCATTCTAGACGAGCAATATGATGCACCAACGGATGATGAAGCAGATTGTGAACCTCGCCACATTTGTTTTTCAGGTCATAAGCAAGAACTAGAAGCTTACCTACAATGGGAGAACGAAATGGAGCATTGGTTTAGGTCCCACAACATCCCAAATGAGGATAGACTCACCTACGCCATTAACTCACTTAATGAAGAAGCTTCTACATGGTGGATACAAGAAGAAGCTCTGAACTACTACCATAATCCGGTTAGCACTTGGGGTAATCTCAAGCAGCGTATGTACAGAGAGTTTGTACAAAAGTCCCACAACCGCAGCTACATCCCAAAGAGGTCTCTATTCCAAACAACTACAGGAAGATGGATGTCAACACCATAACTCCAACCTGTTTCTAAGTCAAAGAAAGCTTGATGTCCTGAGCCAAAGAAAGTGTCTCAAAGCACTTTAGAGAAGAAGACAGAGATTGAGAAGCCAGTGGGAGCAAAAGAAGTTAAACCAGCCTCCGAACAAACCGATGCATCTCAAACGCATAGCACAAAACCGAAGAATGAGCCACAAGTCATCTAAAGAATGAGCCACAAGTCATCTAAAAATAACCTGATGCATCTCAAACGCATAGCACAAAACAGAGCAATGTAAGTCTTTTAAAGTTTTAAAAATAAATGACACCATCTGTTATAGATGTCATAAGAGAGGTAATTTTGCTGCTGTGTGCCCTGAGAGACAAGATATTAAAATTTCCAAACCTGAGCCGAAACTGAATTCATTAGATAATTGTCTAGAAAATTCTGGTTTTAAATTTTCAAATTCAGATTTGATGCACTTGTCTTTGCCAAAGGTTGTTAGTGCAGGTATAGGACATGGAGTGGAGCACACTATGACAGATGCAACCACTGAAAATAATGGAAGTGGCACCAGCAACGTGCTGCTACAAGAAGAGCCGCCCGATCGAGCCATAAATCACAATACCGTGGCGACGAAGGAACTAGAACTCATCGACAGTTCTGATTAGGTAAGTCATCCCTCATTGTTATATACATCTGATGACTCAATGAATGTGTTCATGGACGTGATAAGTCCCATAGAATCTGATGATAAAATAATTTCAGTGGAAAAATCTATAAACCAGATTTTGTATCTTGAGTCACACGTAGAAGAAAAAGTAGATGAATTGACTCGAACTGAATTTTGCTCTGTTGCTTATGATAATTCCATGACCGCCATAACACACTTGTTTCTTGCCAAAAATTTAGAGAATACCTCAGGTACCAAGGAGAAGCAACAAGGACCAAAACCGCAAAGGAACAATGGCGACATCGAAAGTGAAAAAGGAGATTTCACTAAAACGACTACCTTACTGCCCAAGGAAGTCAGCAACATACCATGGAGAGGAGTCATCTCGTCTTTTCTGATCAAAGAAGAACCACCTGATGTTCAACATCGATTATATCTGAGCCCCACACCAATCGTTACCCGTGGTAAATTTCTAGACTCACTTCTTTACGAAGATAATAACTTGCTCTATTTTGGTGCAGGTCTAGAAATTTCGAGGACGAAACCTTTCCAAGGGGGAGGGTGTGATGAGGACATCGAACCAGCTAGCCCACCATAGGTGAGCTCAAAGCTCGGACAAGACCAAACCGGGCCGATTATGGAGACTATGATGAACGATCGGTTTATGCATTACAAAGCCGACATTGGAAACCCGGAAGACTTTTGGATACTACCAATTCAAAAGAGAATTGTACTGAGCTTACAACAAGCTTAGATCTTGTTTATTGGCGACAGCGGTTCTCTTATGGATTTGGGACAGTAACTCCCAAAGTTACTTCAACGAGTGGAAAGCGAGCAAACGACTTGAATGATCAATCAACCCCAGAGGAAATCATTAGGAGGAAGAGTCTGGAAAATAGCTTCAACATGTTCAAGGAGAAGCTGAAGCATCTGGAACACGAGGACTGATCAGCCTTGATCAGTTTGAAGGTTGGAACCTAACCCCGTTGTTGAGCTCCGATTTCAATCGAATGTTCAATCAAGTGTCACTTCCAGATCACGGAACTTCAGGAGACGATCTATATATGGGTCGAAAGATATTTGGGTCTAGTTTCCAGAACATCCAAGATCTCTCCAATCAGCCCAGCCAATCGCTCATAAAAGGCCCAACAGTGGAGACGTATCTAATGGACTCAATCCTACCCGAAAATGTCAAGTGGAATCTTTTGAAGCCCAAACATGAAAGCCCACTTGAGAATGGTTTCTATGAGCTTAAGAGACACTTAATAAGCTTTCTAGAAGCTTCTCTTCACGACCTAAGGTGCACCACACCTCACTTGATCAAGTGGATCAAGTTTGAGCTACACTTGCCTTATTTGGAGATTCTCGCCATTCATCTCCAACGGCTCTATTATTTGAAGTTTGGCCTCGAAGTGAAGCTTTTCCACAGCAACCAGGACGTACCTAGACACTTTACATTCGCCCCTAAGTTGTCAAGACTCAAGAAAGACTCCGTTTTCCATATTTGGCCGATTCTCGTCATTATGACAAACGGCTAGTTTTAGCATTTACTTTGCGATTTCCTTCTTGTTTAATTTCGTGTATGAGCACTATATAAGCTCAGCTTTGCTTTCATTGTAATTCACCTTTCAATCAAGAATTTTATAAAGTATTTCGTTTTTCTTTCAAAGAGTGTTTCTTTGCGAAGATTGTTTTGTTCTTTCGAATATTGTGTGCGATTCACTATATTCTCTAGACGCCTCGGATTAAGTTATTTGTGAGATTCAAATAGCTTATTCGATCAAGGATTGAGAGAGTCAATCACCATCGATTGAGAGAGTCAATCAAACCACCACCTTCCATCTCACCATCGTCCCCACTTCCGCAACAAAGCTTGGAATCTCTCGATCATCGAGTGGTCATAGTATTGGAGTGATTCCGTGCTTATATCAACCCGCGTCCAGAGCCCAATTCGCCACTCCTAGAGAGAACGGACTCGCGGCCAAGCCAAATTCGCCTAACTCAAGTTGTTTCTTCACCCGAGGCCAAAACCGTATTTTCCCGTCAAACCCTAACTCGACCAAAACGAGTTGAAGACCTATTTATACTTATTTTACAGACTCAATTAGAGAGAGAGACCAGAGAGATTAGTTTAGAGATTTTTGTCGCTTTCTTTTGGTTTTTGCAAGACTTTTGTTCGTTACTTTCGAGATTGGTGGAGAGGTGCTCACCAGACTTCGTTCTTAAAATCGCGAGGCTCCTACATCAATCTCCTGCAATTTATTTAATCATGATTTTCATCTCATCTATGTGTGTGTAGTTTTATTGTTAGGTTCAAAGAGATTATCAAAGGGGAATTTTATGTTCGATAAGGATTTTGCTCGGTAAAACCCTAGCCGATTTCTAGAGCTCTTTCTTATGGATTGTTGTTAATGCATGAATCTAGTGGGAACTGGAGGCTGATTCTAGGTGTTTAGAACCACGAGAGTGCTGAATCTAGACATCCGAAAAGTGCATCCATAAGAGCGTGCACATCGTAAGATTTCGAAAGTAGACTTACGAAGTGCCATGAACATATGAACCAGTAGGCTCATCACGATTCTTCTGCGCGGCCAGAGACGAAAGCTACTGGTCGAGTGTATAGATATGTTGGTGCGTAGGTTATACGGGAGTAGACTACGCCATTTTTCTGTTTAGTTCGTGGAGTTGAAATCTAGAAACACCGGTTACTAAAGAGCTAGGGACCGTGTAATTGAATCGAGGATCCCCCGAGATATATCTCTCTTGACCCAGCAACGTTTTAGCATCGTTACAAACTGTTTTCTTAGTGTAGTTTAGCAATTAGATTCTCTTACTTTAGGATAGCCATCGATTTTCTTAGTCTAGGATTAGTAGTAATTTTCCGTTTTGTTGTTCTTTACAATTTTGTGACAAAACCCCATATAAAACTCATATTCGTTCTAGGTTTATTTACTACACATTGTCTAAAGTCTCATAGAACAACACCCTCTCCCTGTGGATCGATACCTCAAGTACTACACCGCACATATGTGCACTTGCAGGCTTTAAGGTTTACAAATTTAAGACCTGAAGTTTCGGAGACGAATCCGATACGCATCAAGTTTTTGGTGCCGTTGCCGGGGAGAGATCGCTACAGTTTCTATCATACCTTAGAGGTTAGTAAAACGACTCTAGAACAAACTTTTTCTTTTTGACTTTTGTTTTTGGTTCTACTTTGTTTCAGGCTTTGAAACATGAACTCGCCTCTAGAGCGAGATTGCTACTACGAGCGGGGTTGCTACGACCCATCTTGCGCTCATTACTGTCACGACTCACACTTCAACTATGAATCGTTCTACATGGATCGAAGACCAGCTCCGACCACCTACTCTCAAAGACGCCACGAGCCTCTTTACTACCGAGATGAAGTTTTTGCGTCTCCCGTTGTTAACTCTAGGCAATACTCACACCGTTTTCCTCATCAAATCTTGTACCAGCATGATGAGAGCTTGGAATATAGCGCTCGATTGAGGCGAATCGAGGACATCATCAACAATACCATCGAAACCCAAGCCAAGTTTGGAGCCACTTTAAATGAGAATATAGATTCTATCTCTATCGAGTTCAACAAGAAGTTCGATGACCTTGCTACCCAGATCAAATTCCTTGAAGAACATACACTTAAAGATGCTACAACACTCAACGAGAGGATGGAACTCGTTGAAGAAAAACAAGCAAGACAAAAGTTTGATATTCGAGAAGCTAATGATGGGGTACGTACTTTGAATTACAAGGTTGATGATTTGGATAACTCTGTCAATGACAAAAGCAACAACACCTACGACTACGCCCTTGAGTTGTGGGAAGGCGTAGGAGACATTAAAGACAAGACGGAAGAGCTCGACCTTACGCTAGATCGACTCATTTGTGTTATTGGCAAAGTGGAAGAGAAGGTGGAGAAACTTTCTAAAAGCTATGAGGAACACGACTCAACGCTTGATGACCATGTTTCTGACCTGGAGGAGAAGCAAAATGACTCCCAAGAACAAGAAATCACCGAATGAGATGAAGAAGACGACGAAGTGGTCAAGTCCCCACGGACTCCTCTCACCACTGGTGCGAGCCTTCCAGCCGCGGCCAGCTCTCCTCTCACCCCGCCTTCGCCTTCTTGACCCGCGACCGAGGTGCCATCCGCCGCACCTGCGTCTCACCGACCCGCAACCAGCTCCCGTTCGTCCTACTTTGAGACATTCGAGTCCCGAACATTCTCCTTCGAGCAAGATGCCTTCTTCATTGATTCTCAAGCCTCAACAGGCCCTACAACCAACCTAGAACGAGCCTCTATTGCCCCTTGCAACATGGTTCTTTCTAATCAACCATCCGAGGAAATTGAAGAACAATACTCGGAAGAAGAAGGTCCAAGGTCATTCGTCCATGACTCCGATCTTAGCTATATTTTTGACTCTGACTTCGACCCAACACCTCCCGCAAGCCCAATCCCAGAAGAACCAAAGGCGAGAAAGATTGATCGAATTCAACAACTTCGTGAAGTCAATCCCAATGTACGTTTCTTTCGAAAAAATGTAGGAAATGGGACCGCTAAACTCTTTCTTTGGGTACATAAATGAGAGCAAGGAAGACATCCACACCTATTTCATGAGAGCAAGACGTTCAACAACGCCTTATGCCGCTTCTCACGCTATCTGAATCTACCGTCCCGAGAAGTACCGAGAAGTACCGAGAGAACCCGAACAAGATAAGCCGAGAGAAGTTGGAGGAGTTCAACAACGTGGTTCGAAATCTACCTAGAGGTACTACTTTTGCTAGAGCTTTCATGGATCATATGATTAGTCACTTCTTTTTTGAAAGCAAAGAATCCGTCAAGGAGATAGAAGATCTTTTCACGAATGCTATGAACGGAAAACCCTTTAGGAGTCTCCATAAGATTGGAGAGGGAGGTCAGTTTCTAATCACTTGCAACATCGTGGATTTAAGTTTAAAGATATTCTTTGTGATTCCGGAGCTTGCCTAAGCATCATGTCAAAATCGACCGCCAAGCGTATCGGTCTCAAGCACGTGCACCGTACCCGAACAAAGCTAAACATGGCCAATGAGACGTGCGTCACACCAAAGGGGATCACCTATGATATGCCAATAAGGATTGGAGATTGCATAGCACCCGTTGATTTCTATATTGTCAAGACAATGAAAGTTGATTCAACACCGGTGATCTTAGGATGGCCATTTCTGTCAACCGTTGGAGCTATCATGGATTGGTCAAATCGATGTGTGTCCTTTGCAAACATCGGCAAAAATGTGTTCTACACCACTGTCCCGCTCAATCCCAAGAGGGAAGGTCACTTCAATGCAAAAGAACACGATCCCGACTCACTATGGAGTGATGATTCACATGACGAGGAAACCAAAAGGAGACCGAAGAAGACTTGTCGTAAAACACTGTCCTTCTACGACTAAGCTCACCTCGTTATCAATGTCGAGCTAAACGACTTTAAACAAAATCGCTCAATGGGAAGCAACCCATTTTAGGTACATTTTCTTCTTAGTTTTTCTTTCTTTTTCTATTAGCGTTTTCTTTCTTTGTTTTTCAGCTTTCTAAAAAATAAAATAAAAATTCAAAAAATCAAAAAACCAAAAATACAAAAAGATTGAGACACGGTTCGAAGCTACTTGGTCCAGCCCGAACCGCAAGGAAGGACTCGACCGCAAAAGAAGCTTGACCGCAGCTGCACAAGCCAGACCCGTGGAGAGATAGCCCATGGCCGCGATCGCGATCAACCGACCCGCGGCCAGCCCCCTGACGATCCCGGTCGACTCCGTTCGATCTCCGATCGATTCCCAACCATCACCAAACATCCCCACATCCATTGCCATCACCATATCACCATCTACCATTCCCCATTCAACACCATTCCATCCCCACATCCATTCCCCAACCGCATCCAGGTAAGTTTTTTTTTTCCCTTAAACTTTTTCAATTACTTACATCCATCTATTTATTCGTCCTTACCCGATTTATTTCACACTGAGGACAGTGTGATTTAAGTCTGGGGGAGGATTCCATCCCTTACGAACCACCACTTCTTTCATTTATTTTTGCATTTTGCATTTTTCGAAGTTTTTCTTAAAAAATTTCAAGTTTTTCGAAAAGCGTAGGAATACGTTTTGAGGGAATGATGAAAGGAATCCATGACGATAACCGACCAGTGTGCTTCTACACTATCTCCTAGTAACATACTCTTTCGTAATTTGGTTCTAGACTAGGCAGTAGCTAGAGCTTCTGTTAATGCGAAATCCCCAGAGAAATTTAGACCGTAGAGGTTCTTTAGGATGTAACATGAATGGCCAACTCATGACGTACTTTTACCTTTTACCACTCTTTGTCGTACATGAATGGCCAGCTCATCTTTAATTGGTATCCCACCCGAAACTTAACCATTGTTAAAACCTCATGCAACTCTCTTTGTGTCTTATGTGCAGATATGTGCAAAAACGTCGGAGAGGAAGGAACGACACAGTTTTCAGGTCACTAAAGACGGAGACCATACGAGATTGGTGGATGTGAATTCAACAAAGATAAGGGCTTGGTTCTGCCATGGAAAACTTAAAAACATGGTAAATTTTCATAAAGTCGTTTCCCCCTTTCAAAAAAAAAAAAATAAATAATCGAAAATAATCGAAATGGAAGGAAACAAAAGCCTAAAAAGAGTTTAGGTTGGTTGAAATACTTATGAGGCATCCATGGTTCGTTTGTGAGAAGTCTGTCATTCCGAGCCCACAGAAAATTCTATGTCTGGGGGAATGACAGAAAATTTCTGTTTTCGGAAAGAAGGAGGAAGTGCAACATTTTTATGCAAGAAGAAGTGACTGGAAGCTGTGGTTATAAATATGTCCTTCCTCTCTTGTTGTTTTGCATAATATCTCGCACACTCCTGTGAAATTACGGTAACCTGAAACACTCTTAACCTCACCTCTAAATACCTTTAATACCTAGCCTCGATTATCTTGGTTCAATCCTTTTGATGAGAAACCCACGCCTATACTTAATGAATGTAGAGAGCTAGTTGACCTGATTTTTGGATTTTGAAAGTTTATATTTCGTATGACGGATACCGTGGACTAGTGTTACATGAACTTATAGTGAGAATTTTCAATGCTAGATTGCGATTGATGTAGTTTGATGGTTATGGTTTAGAAGGACAGTCTCTGAGATTCCTAGTTCCCGATGATTTTTGTTTAATCTTTCCAAGCTTTGGTTTTGTTTTGTTTGAGGACAAACAAATTCTTAAGTCTGGGGGAGTTGATAACACCGGTTTTTGACCATTTTTATGGATCACTTTCATATTCTTTTGCAGGTGTTTTAACTCCGTTTTCAATAGTTTTTAAATAATTTCCATGTTTTAGTGTTTTGAAAAACATTTCAGGTAACTCGGAGTAAAAGAGTGCATTCCATAACAAAAGTACGTTTTTGGATAAACTCGGACCGTCAGAAGTCTTGCCATCATAAGAGGCCTTCTCACCGTCTTATCATCATGATACAAGACTTTTTAGTCTTTTAAGAGGTATCAATACCCTCAATCCGATGTAGTAAGAAGGTTATCAATTCATAATTGGGATTTATCTTAATCACTAAGAATGCAAGGAACTCATGCAAGTTAAGCTAAACAATTGTGGTTTGTTGTTAAGTATCCAATTCGAATTAAGCAATGCAATAACTAAACAAGATTGAAATCAAATAACGAAGGCAAATCTAGAGATAGGGTTATCGAATTAAGGTGACCCAAGCACAATTCATGGTGTTCTTTCACTCAAACAAGCTATCCCTAGGCAATAGATCTCTAATCTTGATTAGTTCTCTTTCAAACAACTAATCACTATGTTAATTATCAAATCCATTAGCAAATTCTCATTTGTGGATTAACAGTTAGCAAGCATTAAGAATAATAATCAAGATCAACCAAAGATATGCCCTAAACAACTAATCTCTTAGGTTAGGAGCATAAATCTCTTGTTTAATTCATCAAGACATTTCATCAAACACTTGGTGTGCATGAAATGTCTTATGATATAAACCTACTTTTTTAAGCTAGATTTAGCCTTAATAACACTAAACAAGAAAAGATATAAAAAGATCTAACCCTAAACACCATGAATCAAGCCTTGGATCATCCTAATCTACGACATCTCTAAACCCTAAAAGACTACTCAAGACCCATCAAGAACAACCCAAAATCGATATGGATAGAGGTTGAATCCATGGATGAATGTTGAATAATCAATAAGAAAAGAAGATAGATGGAAGAGATTGATGGAAACAAATACTAAAATTTCATAAAACCAAAAATCCTTCTTACAAATCTCAAGTTCTCTCTCAAAGGTGAGGGTTTTAGACTTGAGAAAAAGCTTAGTGAATAAAATTAGGTCTAAGGGTATTTAAAATAGAAAGTGGGTGAACCGGGTCAACCCGGAACAAACCGGGTTTTGACCCGGTCAGATTTGGGTCGTCGTTCCAATACCGGCCGGCGCGAGCCCAGTGCACTTGGCCGGCATGAGAAGTTGTTGCCAAAAGGTTGTGGCACCAGGCGGCTTCTAGCCGGGAAACTCCCTGCCAAGCTTAGCGTCCAACACCGGGCATGTGCATGGCGTCGTCCCGGGCCGGTGCAAGCATCTTCGTCGTCTTGATGCCGGGCCAACTCCAGCTGGTGCACGCGTCCGAGAAACTCCCTACCGAGCCTAGCATCCAACACCGGGCATGTGCATGGCGTTTTCCAGGGCCGGTGCAAGCATCTTCGTCGTCTTGATGCCGGGCCAACTCCAGCCGGTGCACGCGTCTGAGGAAGTTCCTGTCCGAAGCAAGATTCAGTACCGGGCGTGTGCACGGTCTTGTCCTGGGCCGGTGTTGAGAGGAAATCTGAGGGAGACTATGCTTTCACACCGGGCGAGACGAAGCCGATACAAGCGGCCGGGAAACATCCTGCCAGAGGGGAAATCTCATACCGGCTGAGGGAGAGTCTTGTCCCGGGCCGGTGCTGAGGGGAAATCCGAGGGAGACTATGCTTTCACATCGGGCGAGACGAAGCCGAGACAAGCGGCCGGGAAACCTCCTGCCTGAGGGGAAATCTCATACCGGCTGAGGGAGAGTCTTGTCCCGGGCCGGTGCTGAGGGGAAATCCGAGGGAGAAATATTTCCGAGCTTTCATGTTTCTAACTGTCGCTTCAAGATCCCGAGCTAAGTGCGAACTCCTCCAAAGTATCCGAAAGCCTCCAAAGTACCTAGAAAGGACTCCAAAACAAGCAAGACTCTCTAGGACTTAGCATGAGATGTCTAAACTCTAAATGGGACAAAACCAATAAGAAATGTAATGAAACTATATGCATATGAGTTTAAACCTAAGCTAAATGAATGCATAAAGGGGAAAAAATATGGGAATATCAACTCCCCAAAACTTACTCCTTTGCTTGCCCTCAACCAAACAAATAAAAAAAAAGTAGGGAGAGAGGTTTGAAGGTGGGAACTCAAATCCACAAGTAGCACAAAAAGAAATCATGTTCAACGTCCAAGTAATGTAGTTCTAAAATGCACAAGTGAGCCTACTCCAAAGGAGTTAGCCATTCATATTTCATCATGTATCAAATCCAAACCCCAATCTACACAAGCAATAATATTTCCCAACCCATTAACATTCATTAGTGGTGTAACCATGAATCATGTTTATGCAAAGTTAAATTGAATTCGTTTGGCAAAAGGTTCGGTTATGAGATGAAGGTGATCTCATTATCATGCATGGGTGTTCAAGTACAAGGATCTCTCATGGAATGAACAAACTTTAGCAAAATGCTAAAGGTAAAAGGCAACCTATGCATACAAGGGAGAATTCTCATCTACCCAAATGCCTAGAGTGTCTCTAACCTAAAGCCTTCTAACTCGTTTGTGCTCACATCCTAAGCTACCCTTTTCATCTTAAGGCATTTACCTTCTTAAACCCACACATGCTTCTTGTCATTTCACTTCACCTTCTTCTCATTCGGGGATCAACTTCTTCTTCCTTGTTCTCATGGTATGGTGCTTCTTTGTTGTGACTTAGCTCTCCCTTTTCTTCATTTTTGTTCACGCCTCTTTTTCTTCTTTGATGCTTTGGCCTTTTCGGCTTTCTTCTCTTTCTTTGGATCTTTTGAGGCTATCTTATTCTTAGAGCTAGTCTTATAATTTTGCACCAACCAATCTATAAATTCGATCCCCTTTTCCCTTCTCCTTATTCATCTTTCTCATTCCACAATCTATTCCGTTCACCAAGTTTCCAAACCGTTCCCCCAAACTTAAACCAAGAACCGCCAACCTATCTAGCCTATTCCTAGATTAACTCCTTGATGATGGAGCTAAATCTACATGAGAATTCCTCCTTGTCGCCCTAAACCTAACACTTTTTGCCAAGTTTGCTCGAAAGAAGGTCTCACCAATCACACACGAATATCAATGGCTAGAAAGAAGGTTGAGGTTAGGGTAGGAGAAACCATTCCAATGATGGGATATGGCTACTTGGATAAACAAGAGTGGTGAAAGGGAAAAGATTATCCAAGTATGTATGAAGTAATCCACAAATTCATTCAAAGATGCATAAACACGATATTTACAAGTCAAGATTAGGGTTATCACTTAAATGGGGTTGGGTGCAACTCAAGAATGCTTCAATTAAGGCAAGTATGATGATACATGTGAACTAAGAATGGTGCATCTTTACTTTCATGCTCACTTAAATGCATCAAACAATTACGAACGAGGGAATTGAATTAACTTCTTAAAGTGCTACTCTACAAGGAGAATTCATCATTGTTCCCATGCATATGCAATGAATCCTAAATATGCAACCCTAGACTCAATGTACAAATGCAAATGCATCCTAAATGACAACCTAAATGACTTCTTTTTGTGTTACAATATTCAAAATTTTTAATTTTTTTTGTTTGTTTTTCTATGCCTTAAATGAATGCATGAAACTCAAAATGCAAAACTCAAAATAAGACAAAACAAATGACATTAGATACAGTCCCTCCCCCAAACTTAAATCACACCGTCTCGGTGTGTAATAAATCAAAGGAAGAGACCCAAAAATAATGAAATAAAATGCAAGACTCAAGTAAAAGGAAAAACTATTTACAAGGTTTTGGAGTGATACCTCAAAAGCTTTCAGATGGGGAAGAAGACCCCATCGAGTATGAAGGATTGCTAGAGCATGGAGATGGTGTCGTCATTGTCTTTCTCTTGGCCGCTTTCACCTCGTAGGAGGATGGAACGTACTCGTTGTCATGAATCACCAACTCTCCTCCATGTAGTTGAGGATGTTGGTTCAACGATGTAGAGCATTCTCCAATCTCCTCTTGCTCCACCGTGCTCGGATCTCCTTGGCCGCGAGAGGAGCTAGCCTCTCCTTTCTTTCCCGTGAGCTCTCTAACCGTGCCCTTCAAGTCCTTGACCGCCTTTACCAACTTTCGGATTTTCTTATCTTGCCACTTGCACCAACGTTGAAGTAACCTCGTTTGGTGGTTGGCATGTCTAGTGGCAATGTCCGGCATCTTCCCATTATAAGGATCAAAGCAATACCTCTCACTTCCGTACTTGAACCTAGTGGGGATCGAGTGTGCATCTTCTTCTTCATCCTCATGGCCATTGGGTGATTCATCATCTTCCCTCAGTATTTTCTTCCCCTTCTTCTTTCGAAAGCGAATCGCCTCTAGTGGTGGATCCGTGGCGGGGTTATAGAAGTGATCATTGGTGGGATAGAAGTAGATCTCGTTCCTCCCGCGGAGTGTGGTGAGGGAAGTGTTAGGCAAGAGGACCTTGACCGTGTTGGCCTCGGTGAGCCTTAGGTTGTAGGCAAAAGTCTTGCCTATCTTTCATTCGAAGAACTTGGTCCTTGATAGATATGCCTCATCCATAAAGTCCATGTTCTTAGTGTCATCCACCAACGTAATCCCCTTAGCCTTGAGGATTGAAGTCACCAAACCGCCAATGAAAATTTTCAGCTCCTTGCTCTTTGTAGTGAGAGCTCAATCCCTGTAACCAAGTAAGTGGTTCACTAGAATGGCGGCTAGGCACGGGCATGCACTCTCTCCAATGAAACGCCGCTCATCTTGATGTGTGTCAAGAAACGGTGCCAAGCCTAAAGCAAGCAACTCCATATCTTCTTCCGAAACCGTTCCAACCTCCTTCTTGGCAAAGAATGTGTGAGCAAGGATCTTGTGGGCATAACGAATGGCGGGGTGGCGGATGCATGTGCCCTTGAAGTTCCCGGGACTATATTCTCCCATACCAATGACTTTCCACAAGTATGTCAAGTCGTTCTTCCCATAGAGAAACTTGAGGCCTCTCTTGGTTCCTTCTTCTTTGAACCCAAACACTTGACTTAGCTCATGGAACGTCATCTTGTATGCTTCTTTCCCCACCTTAAACTCAATGAAACCGTGGCCATCATCTTCAATTGCGTCTTTATCCCCTCGTTCATAGAACATAGCTTCCAATGATGCAAGAAATTGGCAAGCTTGGTCTTTATGAGAGAGGTTAGCCACATCAAAGATTCCACCAAAACCCATGTTGGTGAAAATCGATTTCACATCCTCAAGGATCCCCATCTTCTCAAGTACGGCCTTGTCCGGGAATTTTGTCTCCTCGAATTTCACCACCTTGAGCTTCTTGGCATACTCACTATAGGTGGGGACTCTTGGCTTGGGCTTGGGGACCTTTTTCTTATTTTTCACTTGCACTACGTCTTCCACATTGTCTCCCTCGTCATTAGCAAGTGCCTTCTTTTTCCTCTTTTCGGTGCCTTTAGTGCAAACCGACAATGCTAACTCTCTCTTTCGAGTCGGTGGACCGGAAACCTTGATTGGTTCGCTTGTTATCGTCATGGTACCTATATCATCTCAAAGAGTGCATAAGTCCCAAGAAACCAAGACATAACATTTTGTCATTTCAAGCAAAGGCATTTATGAGACAAAGGGGAAAATGCTCAAATAGCAAAAAGGCAATCAATTTCCCATAAGCAACATCAAAAATGCCAACTTTATGCTTCAAGAATCCATTGAAATCTCAAAGTTTGAAACTTTTAAGCACAAACACCAAAAATCAAGTTCTTGGCCTAAAAATCCAAAATTCCTCAAATGCATGACAAATAAGCACATGAACTACAAACTCTAACCATTTTCGAGCCTAATCCCAAGGTTTTTATGCAAGTGGAAACACCATCCAAACAAATTCATGAAATTTTCCCTTATGAACAAGTTCTTGAATTTTCATGAAAAATGTGAGTGAAATACCTTTGGGATGCAAGCTGTAAATGGAAAAGGCGTTGGCAGATCCAGAAAGAGGATGAAAAATCTGGAATTTAGCAACTTGAATCACAATTTTTGTTTGAGAATTGAGAAAGTTATGAGCAAAAGAAGTTTGAGAGTGAGAAAAGAGGTAATGGCCGCGAAAATGGAGGAGGAAGAAGACTTACATGGCGGTCCATTGGATAATAGATCCAATCTAAGGACCGTTGGACGAAGCTTTGGACCGATGGTCCAAAATCATCCCGGGCAAGACACATCCGGCAAACGGGGCCGATATCGAGGGGAAAAAACATCCCGGGGGAAATGCATCCGGTGCACGCGTCCGGTGCTTGGGCACGTTGTTCCCTCATTTTACCACACCGGGCCGGTCACGTCCGGTGCAAGGGACCGGGATTTCTCCTGTCCTCGGCAAAATCCAACACCGGGCAAGACACTTTTATGCACCGGGCCGGTGCAATGCTCCCTCGGCCAAAACATTTCGATGCTCAAGGGAAATGATCCCACACCGGGCCGGTGTGCACGGTTCTTCCTCGTTTTGAACTTCTCTAGCAAGATTTCACCTCTTTGGCCACCAAGAACTCTAAAAATACTCAACAAAAATATCAAAAAGAACTAACAAAGATCGAAAAACGCATAAAAAGAAATATATACAATGATAAGCTTGGGGTGTCTCCCAAGAGCACTTTGTTTAACGTCACTAAGTTCGACGTTTGTTACCGCATTCAAGCGAGGGGAACATCATCGAGAGGAATCGAGCCTGCCTCTTCAATGATTTCCTTAGCATGGTATGGTTTGAGTCTTTGGCCGTTTGTAATGAATTCTTGGCCACTCTTGTTCACAAGAACCATGGCCCCATACGGTCTCACTTCTTTGATCTCAAATGGTCTGGACCATCTTGACTTGAGCTTCCCGGGAAAAAGCTTCAACCGGGAGTTGAACAATAGTACTAAGTCTCCAACCTTAAAGTCCTTACGCAATATCTTCTTGTCATGGAACGCCTTGGTCCGTTCCTTGTAGATCCTCGAGCTCTCATAGGCCTCAAGCCTAGTCTCTTCTAACTCTTGAAGTTGAATTAACCTCTTCTCTTGTGCGGTCTTGATGTCGAAGTTAAGAAGCTTTACCGCCCATAGAGCCTTGTATTCCAACTCAACTGGTAGATGGCATGAATTCACATAAAGCAAGTTGAATGGTGTAGTCCCTATAGACGTCTTAAAAGCGGTTCGGTATGCCCATAACGCATCATCTAACTTGTTGGCCCAATCATTTCTTGAACTCCCAACCGTCTTCTCTACTATGGCTTTGATTTGCCGGTTGGATACTTCTACTTGGCCACTCGTTTGAGGATGGTAAGGTGTTGCTACTTTATTCCTCATACCATGCTTCTTAAGTAGACTTTCAAACACCTTATTGATGAAATGACTACCTCCATCACTAATGACCACCCTTGGAACTCCGAACCTTGGGAAAATAACGGACTTGAATACATGGCTTTGGGACAAACACATTCTTCTTCGGCTTCTCTTGAGCAACAACAACCCTAGGCTTGACCTTCTCAACTTCTTCAACCTTGTCTTGCTCTCTCACTACCTCATATTCAACCAAATCATCATCTTCTTGAAGTTTCACCCCACCCCCACTTTGCTTCTCAATGTCCTCATTGAGAGTAGAATGAGCTTCTCTTGGAGGCAAAACCGTACCACTCCTTAAAGTGATTGCATTCACATACTCTTTAGGATTAGCTTCGGATTTACCCGGGAGTTGACCTTGTGGTCGTGAAGAAGAAGCAACACCTTTGTTCGCCATTTGTTTTACCTTGGAGTTCAAAGCCTCAATCTTTGTGTTGAGGTCGTTGTAAGAGCAATCCACCCGGGTATTGATCTCCGCTTTTCCCTTGAGTAATTGTTGGAACATGGAGCTCAAGTCAAGCTCTTGCGGTTTAGACGTAGCTGCTTGACCTTGAGGCACAAATCCTTGTTGTTGGCCTTGAAAACCGGGTGGGGCTTTGGTTTGGAATCCACTTTGGTTCCCTTGGAATTGGTTCCTTGGGACAAAACCTTGTTGGTTGGTATTAGAAGTTTGGTCTTGAGGTTGGAATTGCTTTTGTGGGACTCCTTGAGCTTGATTAGGTTGCGGAGGGTAGACTTGGTCTTGTGGATTCTCCACATTTGTGTTCTGGTAAGAGAAGTTGGGGTGGTTCCTATAGTTTTGGTTGAACCTTTGTCTTTGGTAGTTCCCTTGGTTTTGGTAGTTCCCTTGGTTCCCCACGTAGTTCACCTTCTCTTAGGTGTTCATGTCTACGTTCTCCTCTTGATAGCAACTTTGATTCTCGTCATAAGTATCCACAAAATTAACTGACTTTTGAGAAGACACTAGAAGTTTATCAATCAAATTGGCTTGCTTGTCCAACTTGTCATTAAGAGCTTTCATGTCTTTGGCCCGCTTGTTCTCATCAAAGTCACTAGTGGTCCTTGTGACGCGGTCATAGTCGTCGCCATAGGTACCGTCACTTTGGGCCAAGTTCTCGACAAGCTCCATTGCTTCCTCAACGTCCTAGCCAAGAAGTTACCGTTTGATGATGTGTTAAGTAGCATACGGATCTTAGGCAAAGCACCGCGGTAGAGGGTGCTAAGGAGAGAGGCGTTGCTAAAGCCGTGATGTGGGCATTGAGAAGTGTAGCTTCTAAATCTCTCCCAAGCCTCGTAGAAAGACTCATTGGACCGTTGTGTGAAGCTTGAGATCTCGTTGCGAAGATTTGCGGTTCTAGCCGGTGAAAAGAATTTGGCAAGAAACGCACGTTTGCAATCATCCCACGAGGTGATAGATCCTTGGGGTAAGGTCTTTTCCCATTGGTGAGCCTTGTCACCTAAAGAGAACGGGAAGAGACGAAGCTTAAACCCATCTTCGGAGACCCCATTGATCTTAGTGAGACCACATATCCGGTCAAATTGGTTTATGTGGTCTAAGGGATCCTCCATGGACAAGCCGTGAAATTTGTTGGCTTGAACCATGTTGATAACCCCCGGTTTCACTTCGAAGTTGTTGTTCTCCACCGGTGGAGCTTGAATGCCTTGCCGGTTTTGGTGAGCATTATCGGCATCACCCTCTCCAACCACATTTCTAGCTCTTGGTGGATGGTTGGGACGGTGATGGCTTCCATTGCCACCACCTCCTTGATTGTTGTCGTTTCCATTCCCATTCCCACCGTTCCTTTGGTGGGGAATGGGTTCGTTGATGTTCCCAAGTGGAACATTCTCAAAGTGCTCCATGTCGTTACCAACCTCTTCTTGAACTCTCACTCGGTTTCATCTTGCACTTGATCCTCTATCAAGTTGATCAATGTCGTCCCTCGGTTCTACTAGGTTAGTATTGCCACGGGAACGGGTATGCATGCACCTATATAGAGAAAGAGCAGTAGTAAGCAAATAAGATTAGTAACTTTGGTAGAAAATAAAACTTAATCTCACAAAGAGCCTAAATCTCAATGTTAAAACAAATCTCAATATGGCAACGGCGCCAAATTGATACAAGACTTTTTAGTCTCTAAGAGGTATCAATACCCTCAATACGATGTAGTAAGGAGTTTATTAATCCATAATTGGGATTTATCTTAATCACTAAGAATGCAAGGAACTCATGCAAGTTAAGCTAAACAAGTGTGGTTTGTTGTTAAGTATCCAATTCGAATTAAACAATGCAATAACTAAACAAGATTGAAATCAAATAACGAAAGCGAATCTAGAGATAAGGTTATCGAATTAAGGTGACCCAAGCACAATTCATGGTGTTCTTTCACTCAAACAAGCTATCCCTAGGCAATAGATCTCTAATCTTGATTAGTTCTCTTTCAAGCAACTAATCACTATCAAATCCATTAGCAAATTCTCATTTGTGGATTAACAATTAGCAAGCATTAAGAATAATAATCAAGATCAACCAAAGATATGCCCTAAACAACTAATCTCTTAGGTTAGGAGCATAAATCTCTTGTTTAATTCATCAAGGCATTTCATCAAACACTTGGTGTGCATGAAATGTCTTATGATCTAAACCTACTTTTCCAAGCTAGATTTAGCCTTAAGAACACTAAACAAAAAATTATATAAGAAGATCTAACCCTAAACACCATGAATCAAGCCTTGGATCATCCTAATCTACCCCATCTCTAAACCCTAAAAGACTACTCAAGACCCATCAAGAACAACCCAAAATCGATATGGATAGAGGTTGAATCCATGGATGAATGTTGAATAATCAATAAGAAAAGAAGATAGATGGAAGAGATTGATGGAAACAAATACTAAAATTGCATAAAACCAAAGATCCTTCTTACAAATCTCAAGTTCTCTCTCAAAGGTGAGGGTTTTAGACTTGAGAAAAAGCTTAGTGAATAAAATTAGGTCTAAGGGTATTCAAAATAGAAAGTGGGTGAACCGGGTCAACCCGGAACAAATCGGGTTTTGACCCGGTCAGATTTGGGTCGTCGTTCTAATACCGGCCGGCGCGAGCCCGGTGCACTTGGCCGGCATGAGAAGTTGTTGCCGAAAGGTTGTGGCACCGGGCGACTTCTAGCCGGGATGGAAGGCCGGTAAACTCCCTGCCGAGCTTAGCGTCCAACACCAGGCATGTGCATGGCGTCGTCCCGGGCCGGTGCAAGCATCTTCGTCGTCTTGATGCCGGGCCAACTTCAGCCGGTGCACGCGTCCGAGAAACTCTCTTCCGAGCCTAGCGTCCAACACCGGGCATGTGCATGGCGTTGTCCCGGGCCGGTGCAAGCATCTTCATCGTCTTGATGCCGGGCCAACTCCAGCCGGTGCACGCGTCCGAGGAAGTTCCTGTCCGAAGCAAGATTCAGTACCAGGCGTGTGCACGGTCTTGTCCCGGGCCGGTGCTGAGGGGAAATCCGAGTGAGACTATGCTTTCACACCGGGCGAGACGAAGCCGAGACAAGCTGCCGGGAAACCTCCTGCATGAGTGATATATCATGGTTTTTACCCTGTTTAGGCCATGATATAAGTCCTTTTTATAGAGTCTTTATAGTATTTTGGAGTCTTTTGGAGTCTTTTACAGGTCTTAGCACGTTTGGAGCATTATTGGAATTATTGGAGCTTTCTGGAGCAGTTTGGAGCAAAAGCTGAAGTCGTGTTGCTGAGTACCTGATTTCACGACAAGCATCTATCGATACCCCCCTTGTATCGATCGATACTCATCGCAGCAAGACACGACCCGCGATTTTTCCAAGACTTGAAGAATTGCAAAAGTGCCCAGAAGTCTTTAGTAATTACAAGAAGACCCCAATTCGTGTCTTAGGTTATATATAGGATTTTACAGCCATCTGTTTAGGCTATGCTTTTATTTGCTTTAGTTTAAGAGAGAATTTGGTGAGAGAGACAAGTCTGAATTTCCCTTCGTCCGAGATCAGATCTCAAACATCTTGTTACTCTTTCTTATTTTCTATTGAGTATTTATTCAAACATGTCTATTGATTCAATTTCCATGTCTGAGTAGATCTCTTGTTAGGTTTGGGGATTCTCATAAGGGATTTCTTTGAATGCTAGGTTGATTAGTTATTTAGGGTTCATAATCTGAATTAGTTCTTCACCTTAGGTTGTTCTCA
>PKML01043631.1:25698-111821 GCA_002933935.1 Eutrema yunnanense
TACAACTACTGCTTTAGTACTGTTAGGGTATTAATTTGAGCATATCAAATTTGGCGCCGTTGCCGGGGACTCAATTTCGCCTTTAGATTTTAGCTGTCGAGTTTCGACTAAGTCCGTCAGTATCTATCGATACTCACTAGTATCGGTCGATACTCCGGCGATTTCTTTGTTGATATCGATCGATACCCTCTAGTGTCGATCGATACTCAACGTAATTTTTTGGTTACTTACGTGCCTTGTCTAGTGTTTTGTTTGCAGGTGTATGCCTGTTCGTGAAATCAGAAGCAACAAGAGCACTCAGCTAGTTGAACTGTCACTGGAACAACTAGCACTTGTGGAACGCACAAACAGAAAGACCAAGTAAACATCAGGGATGAATAACCCAGTGGTTTTAAGAGCTGATGAGGCTGGGATTCTGAGAGACCAAGAGGGTCACGTGTGCAATGAAGGAGGGCATCGACTTGATGAAGCTGGAAACGTCGTTGTCCCTGATCCTGTTATCGAGATTGTCGTGCCAGCTGGGCGCGCCAACGTTGGGAATGCTGCAGGTGATTGAGCTAGGACACTTGGCGAGCACAACAGACCTGATCAGTTCTATGCCAATCGATCTGCGATTCGCATCCCAACTTTTCAGAGGAACGACTTCGAGCTGAAGCATGCGTACTACGCTCTTGTAAGTCAGAGCCCTTTCCATGGCCTACCTCATGAGCATCCCATGGATCATATCGAGAGGTTCGAGGACTTGGTCACTGGTATGAAATACAATGGAGTGCCCAACGAGTTCCTATTTTGCAAACTTTTCCCATACTCTCTTGGTGGGGATGCTGCTTATTGGTTGAAGCTGTTAGCTCCTGATTTTCTAACTACAAGGGATGAGACCAAGAATGCATTCCTGTGCAATTTCTATGATGATGCGAGATCTGAAGAGCTCATGAACAAAATTTCCCAGTTTTCTCAAGGTCCGACAGAAGCATTCAAGGCTGCTTGGATTCGTTTCAAGAATGCTGATTTCGAGAGGAAGAAGCAAGCTGCAGGAATTGATGGATCGCAGATAGCTGCAGTTCAAGCCAAGCTGGATATTTTGATTGGGAAGTCGAAGAAGACTGTGCACTTTGCTGACGGAGTCGATAATATCGGTGGAGCTGAAGTGGAGGATTGTAACTATGTTGGTGGTTCTGGATTTCAGGGTCAGCAGTTTGGGTACAGCAACAACCGAAACTTCAACAACAACAATCGCAATTACGGGAACTCTTCGTATCAGCCCATCTCTCCAAAATCCACAGAGAATAAAATGGAACTCATGATGGAACAGCTTCTTCGGGGACAAGAGAAATTGCAGGGGGATTTCAATGGGAAGTTTGACTCTCTGTACATCGATCTAAATGGAAAAATCGAAGCCATCAATCTTAGCCAGAGGAAGTTGGAAACTCAGGTCGCTCAGACAGCATCAGCTGTAAAGAGACAAGAAGGCTTTCTTCCAGGAAAGACTGAGAATCCAAGAGCACACGCCAATGCAATCACCATAGGATGTGTTAAGGGAGCCACGGCAGTGGTAGAAAAGGCTTTTGATGCAGGAATTTTCGACAATGCTATTGAAGATGACGATTGGGATTCTGAAATCGCCCAAGTATCGATCGATACCACCCAGTATCGATCGATACCAGTCCAGACACTTGCACGACAGGATCCAAAATCACAAGTATCGATCGATGCTCCTTCTGTGTCGATCGATACTGAGGAGCAGGTTGAGAAGAAGCCTGAGATTGTCAAGGAGAGGGTGTATAAACCCAAGATGCCTTATCCTATACTTCCTAAGCTGACAAGGAAGGAATGGGAGGACACTAGATGCAAGTATTTGCTGGATAAGCAGAATGTGGAGCTTCTTTCTGATGATGATGTATCTGCCAGGGACGATTCAACTGCACTAGTATCGATCGATACCCTACCTGGTGTCGATCGATACCCCTCGCAGAATGAGCCAGAAACTGTGAAAACACCTGAGTTGATTGCAGAAAGAGTTCGCAAGCCCAGGAAGATAAATTCTATTCCTCAACATCTCAGAAACCCCATCACTCCAAAGCAGCTGCTCGGCTTTGAGAAGAGAGTACGAAGGATACCCCACTCATTCACCTTTGAAGAAGCTCTAGAGGGCTGGCCTTTGCTCAGTCACTTCAAGGATTGCAGAGAAACTCTGGAAGAAGTTGAAGCACTCTTTATCGAGGCAAGACGCAAGTCACTACCACTGAGGCAGTTAACCCAGAGAGAAGACCCAGGGAAATTCGCGGTTCCATGCTCCATCTCTGGAGTTGAGTTCGATGAGTCTCTCGTTGACTCAGGGTCTAGCGTCAATGTCATATCGAGGGGAATTGCTGAACGATTGAAGGCTGATATAAAACCCCCTACGATGCTTCTCACGTTTGCAAACTCCTGCACCTCACCTCCATATGGTACTATCCATGCTTTGCCTGTTAAGGTAGGAGATTGTCTAGTGCCCACTGATTTTCAAGTTGTGGAGATGAACGAAGCATCTGAAGTTTCTTTGCTCCTGGGACGACCGTTTATGGCTACTGCTGGCGCGATCATAGACACACCTAATAAGAGACTCTCTTTCTCTTACATTGACGGAGGGATCTACTATGATGCCATTCCCTCTGGAGGTGCTCCCATACATGTCTCATGCTTCACTGTTGTCACAAGAGAGACGTTGGCAGTTGATCTTTTGGAAGAGCCTCCTGATGAGCCTACTGTCGCAGACATTTCAGCTGAACCGCCCAGCATTCCCAAGGAAGTTGTCAAGAAGGCCAAAGCAACAAAGAAGAAGGCCAAGAGCAAAAAGGTCGAGAATCCCCATGTCACATTGATTCCTCAGAAGTGTGATGGAGATTCGATTGAGTACAAGGTGAAGTGCAAAGGAGCCTCGAAGCCATTCTCTAAGGCTAGAATTCTTCTTACTTCGGAGCTCAAAGAGAAAGGACAGGAGTTTGTAGACAGCATGATGAGCAGAACTCTGACGCTAGCAATGTCAAGTTGTGGAGCCTGTTTTGATGCAAGCTCGCATTCTTATCCAGCCTGAAGGGCGTTACAGTCAAGCTAATGACGTAAAACGAGCGCTTGGTGGGAGGCAACCCACTGGTGAGTCTGTTTTTGAGTCATTTTTCTTTTTATTTTTCGTTCGTTCTGTGTTTGTGTCAGGATAAACAAGGAGCAAACTCGAAATCGCCTGAGTGTCGATCGATACCCTTCAATATCGATCGATACCCTACGCGATTAAGAAAGGTTCATGTCGATTTAAGCCTGTATCGATCGATACAGGCTGTGTGTCGGTCGATACTCAATGTTCCAGCAAGGTAACTTCTTGTTTTTCACAATTTTATTATGTTCTTTTGTTTTCTTTCACTTACTCTAGGCTAGATAACACTGGGGACAGTGTTGTACAAGTCTGGGGGAGGTGTCTGCTGACATTGTGTTTGTTTTTCCTAGAGCCAGTCGTTTTATAGAGTCAAAACTTGTTGGAGATAATGATCCTGTGCTGGAACCTATTGATTTGATTTTGTTTTTGAGTGACCAGTGTTGCAGGATCGGTTCTAGATCGACTAATGAAAAATCCAAGGACTGACCAGTTGATTAGAAAACATCCATGTCTCCAGCAGAGTTCTTCTGAAGCCTGAGCCAAATTTTTGCACTTCATCAATATGGTTAGTGTTTTTAGAGCTTGATTCATCATTCATATCTGATAAAGGAACCCATGTGTTTAAAATAAATGGTATTTCTCTCCCTTTTACAAGTTGATAAGAGCATAAAAGATTGAAATGATTTTCTTCTGAGTAGAGGGCTAGGAAAATTTCCAGCGATCCCATTATTCTACTTAAGAGGGAATGATCACACAAAGGATTAGAAGCGAGGCTTGGATTTTCCTATGATGCCATTATTCACCTACATCCTTTGATACATTGAGAGGGAAGAACCGGGGATTTGGTGGCAAACACCATCAATACTCGCGTCTCATACCTTGATGTGTATATGCAAAGCTGAAAATAAAAGAAAGAACATAATAAGAAATAAGTCTGGGGGAGAGAAATAAAACCAAAAAAGTGTGAAAAGGGTGGTTCCTTGTCATGATATTGTTTGGTAAAGAGTCTAGAAGGTTCTTGAACATTAGCTGCAGCGATGAATCTGGCGATGAGGGCTTTATTTGGACAATGGTGTGGGATAATGTGTGGAGTCAGGGAAAGCTGCGAATGTCTACGGAGAAGTACATGGTGGTTAGATCGAAAACTGGTTAGGTGGCACTTGGGTACTTGGGAAGATGGTCATTTCGATGGTTCATGAACAGGTGAGTCTCCGCATTTTCAAACCTCTTTCTCTGGTTTAGTCTTCTATTTTCTTGAGGGCAAGCAAATGCTAAGTCTGGGGGAGTTGATATATCATGGCTTTTACCCTGTTTAGGCCATGATATAAGTCCTTTTTATAGAGTCTTTATAGTATTTTGGAGTCTTATAGAGTCTTTTACAGGTCTTAGCACGTTTGGACAATTATTGGAATTATTGGAGCTTTCTGGAGAAGTTTGGAGAAAAAGCTGAAGTCGTGTTGCTGAGTACCTGATTTCACGACAAGCATCGATCGATACCCCCTTGTATCGATCGATACTCATCGCAGCAAGACACGATCCACGAGTTTTCCAAGACTTGAAGAATTGCAAAAGTGCCCAGAAGTCTTTAATAATTACAAGAAGACCCCAATTCATGTCTTAGGTTATATATAGGATTTTACAGCCATCTGTTTAGGCTATGCTTTTATTTGCTTTAGTTTAAGAGAGAATTCGGTGAGAGAGACAAGTCTGAGTTTCCCTTCGTCCGAGATCAGATCTCAAACATCTTGTTACTCTTTCTTATTTTCTATTGAGTATTTATTCAAACATGTCTATTGATTCAATTTCCATGTATGAGTAGATCTCTTGTTAGGTTTGGGGATTCTCATAAGGGATTTCTTTGAATGCTAGGTTGATTAGTTATTTAGGGTTCATAATCTGAATTAGTTCTTCACCTTAGGTTGTTCTCAAAGCTAATTCTAGATTGATCACCTGGTACTTAGATCTTAGGATAATTGATTAGACACGACAGTGCGATTAATTACCTGATAGAACTTAGGGTGAGCAAATTGATTATTAGCAAAGAAATTTGGTTTAATTGATTTGTGAACATATCAAACTTGAAATTAAGGCTGATTTATTCTTAGGGATTTGCAAAGAAATTTGGGATTCTGAAGTTTAGATTTAGATAGTCTTCGCAACGACATGTTGTTGATTATACTTTAGTGATTTGAGTTCGAGAACCGTGTGTAACCTGAACCCTGATTAGTTAATTTATTGTGCATTCATTGATTTCCTGAGAAATATCCCTGAGCCTATCTTTTTTCCATTGAATACAACTCGTTTACTACTTTCTGCTTTCTGTTAAACCTGAATTGCTTAGCTTAGCTTGATACTATACAATTTTTTGAGTGATTTCTGTGAGTCCTTGTGTTCGACCCCTAACTATATTACAACTAATGCTTTAGTACTGCTAGGGTATTAATTTGAGCATATCAATGAGTGGAAATCTCATACCGGCTGAGGGAGAGTCTTGTCCCGGGCCGGTGTTGAGGGGAAATCTGATGGAGACTATGCTTTCACATCAGGCGAGACGAAGCCGAGACAAGCGGCCGAGAAACCTCTTGCCTGAGGGGAAATCTCATACCGGCTGAGGGAGAGTCTTGTCACGGGCCGGTGCTGAGGGGAAATCTGAGGGAGAAATATTTCTGAGCTTTCATGTTTCTAACCGTCGCTTCAAGATCCCGAGCTAAGTGCAAACTCCTCCAAAGTATCTGAAAGCCTCCAAAGTACCTAGAAAGGACTCCAAAACAAGCAAGACTCTCTAGGACTTAGCATGAGAGGTCTAAACTCTAAATTGGACAAAACCAATAAGAAATGTAATGAAACTATATGCATATAAGTTTACACCTAAGCTAAATGAATGCATAAAGGGGACAAAATATGGGAATATCACATCACCAAATTTAGACACAACAAAGTAGAGACAACCAGCATTCAAATGGAATTGGATTGGGGACAATCCAATGGTTGGATCCTAAAATATACCCGAAGCACCGAAGACGACGAGGCTGCCGAGAAGCAGTCCACCACGGGTCGAGAGCTCCCACCCGCGGCCAAACACCAGTTCGCCACTCCTGGAGAGCACAGACCCGCGACCAAGCCAAACTTGCCTAATTCAAGTCGTTTCTACACCGTATTTTCCCGTCAAACCCTAACTCGACCAAAACGAGCTGAAGACCAATTTATACTTATTTTACAGACTCAATTAGAGAGAGAAACCAGAGAGATTAGTTTAGAGATTTTTGTCGCTTTCTTTTGGTTTTTTGCAAGACTTTTGTCCGTTACTTTCGAGATTGGTGGAGAGGTGCTCACTGGACTTCATTCTTAAAATCAAGAGGCTCCTTCATCAATCTCCTGCAATTTATTTAATCATGATTTTCATCTCATCTATGTGTGAGTAGTTTTATTGTTGGGTTTAAAGAGATTATCAAAGGGGAATTTTATGTTCGGTAAGGATTTTGCTCGGTAGAACTCTTGTCGATTTCTAGAGCTCTTTCTTATGAATTGTTGTTAATGCATGAATCTAGTGGGAACTAGAGGCTGATTCTAGGTGTTTAGAACCACGAGAGTGCTGAATCTAGATATCCAAAAATTGCATCCATCAGAGTGTGCGCGTCGTAAGATTTTAAAAGTATACTTACGGAGTGCCGTGAACATATGAACCATTAGGCTCATCACGATTATTCCGCGCGGCCAAAGACGAAAGCTACTAGTCGAGTGTATAAATACGTTGGTGCGTAGGTAATACGAGAGTAGAATACGCCATGTTTCTGTTCAGTTCGTGGAGTTGAAATCTAGAAACGCCGGTTACTAAAGAGCTAGGGACCGTGTAATTGAATCGAGCATCCCCTGAGATATATCTCTCTCGACCCAGCAACGTTTTAGCATCGTTACAAACCATTTTCTTAGTGTAGTTTAGCAATTAGATTCTCTAAGTTTAGGATAGCCATCGATTTTCTTAGTCTAGGATTAGTAGTAATTTTCCGTTTTTTTGTTCTTTACAATTTTTTTTGACAAAAACCCATATAAAACTCATATTCGTTCTAGGTTTATTTACTACACATTGTCTAAGGTCTCATAGAACAACACCCTCTCCGTGTGGATCGATACCTCAAGTACTACAACGCACATATGTGCACTTGCAGGCTTTAAGGTTTACAAATTTAAGATCTGAAGTTTCGGAGACGAAACCGATACGCATCAATTGACCGATCCAAACGCGGCAAGAGGTGTCAGAATCGGTTCTTACTGAATCCGAGGAAAACTAAGGTGAGTGTGTGACCGTGGCTATATGTATCGGATCGTTTCATGTTTATATTATGTAGTATGTTTGCTTGGTTGATTGCGTTGTTTATCATGTTAATTGTTCTACTGGCTATCTGTGATAGTCGATCTACCTTTCTTGGAAATTTAGATACGGCAATGCGCTTGGGGCAGTAATGCTCGCCGAGGCTTGTCTGGTTGTGGAAAGATTGGCCGGTAAGCGTGGGTGATTATGCGTGGCTAGTTTCTGTTGTGATAAGCATTTCTAGCTATATAATCAATGCGTGTTGCGATTTCTTGACTATGGCTCGGTGAGACAGGATGACCGCTCTCACTAAGCAATTATGTTGCTTATGCCTCCATTTTTGGGTGCAGGTTCTGATTTCAGTCATGGACAAAGGCTGGAACGGATGGATGTTGTGTTGGGTAGCCGGTCTAGTTACATGTTGTGATATTTTATTAGCGAACTTAACAAATGTACTAGAACCTCGTTTTAATTAATTTAAGTATTCTGTCTAATTCACTTATGCTCGATAAATGGCTTGTCTGATCGAACCAAACGCGAAAAAATTAAGTAAAAATTTAAAAATTAATTCGGCGAAAATTTGGCTAACTGTTGGCTAAAATGGAAATCCGGGTTAGGGTGCTACAAGTTGGTATCAGAGCCTTGTCTCGTGGTAAGTCTGATTTTATGTGGTTGATTATCTAAGTTAGTTTGCCGGCTAACTTAGTAATATATGTTCTCGTCATTGCAGATGGCAAGAGTTAATCGTAGAAGGCAAGGCGATGGTGAGAACTCTGGTGAGAACAATGAGGAAAATCTAATCGATGGGATTGCTGAGAATGTGGCAAATCTAAATGTTGCTGCTGCGGCTAATGGGAATGTTGTTGCTGCTCCAATGGGTCTGGAAGCAGTGTTGGGTCTGCTGACTCAATTGTTGGCGAGACTACCGGCAGTTGCGGTTGCTCCTTTGGCACCACCGCCAGTCATGTAGCCTGTGATTCCACCTGTTGTGGAATTGAGGAAGGGAACTTCAATCCAAGGATCCCATCTTACCTGAAGGTGATGGATCATATGCAGAAGCTGGGAACAAGGTTTTTCTCAGGCGAAACAAAGCCCATTGAGGTAGATGGTTGGATAGATCGCTTAAAGAGAAACTTTGAATATATCCGTTGCCCTGAGCACTACAAGAAATACATTAATGCCGTTCACTACCTGGAAGGTGATGCGCATACTTGTTGACGTGGTGTGTCTAGAAAACCAAGAAACATAGTGTGTTCGTGGGAGGATTTCTGTGATCTGTTCCAGGCTAAGTACTTCCCACCGGAAGCTCATGATCGGCTAGAAAGAGCTTTCTTTGATATGCGTCAGGGGACAAAGAAAGCGAGGGAGTACGAGGCTGAGTTTAACAGTCTAAAGAAGTATGATGGCCATGATCTAAGGAGCGAGAGGAAACAATTTATGCGGTTCATGCGTGGCCTAAGGGTCTAGCTCCGTAAGCACGGTCATATCCGTGACTATGACACCTTTTCGGAGTTGGTGGAAAAAGCAGCTCAGTTGTAGTCTACTTCGGTTGAGGATGCCAGGCTGGTTGGTTATGCTGCTGGGCAGAAGAGGATTGTTTCTTCGGGAAAACCACATGCGAGTCGCAACGTGGGATCAGCCAGTGGGAAGGGCAATTCTTGTCCTAGTTGGCGTGCGACTGGTGCATGTCTCCACTGTGGGAGTATGAACCACAAGGTATGTGATTGCCCTGAGGAAGATCGTAGGGGAAAGACTCAAGGGAACAATTTTGGAGCAAATGTTTGTTACCAATGCGGAGAAGCTGGGCACTTCAAGCCGAATTGTCGGCAGCTGATGGAGATAGTGCATCAATCTGGAAAGAGGCCAAGTGAGGGATTATCACTGCCGCCACCGCCAAAGAGGCAGGCTGTGATGCCGCGACTCTATGCAATGACTGAGGAAAATGTGGGTGACCCAAGTTGTTCACACACGATCACTGGTAAGTCCTATCACTTGTCTTAGTAAATTTATGTGTAAAATTTTGTTGCGTATTGCATTAGTCTTAGCATTCTAGGTGAATGTGTAGGGATCCTTGCCATGGGTGTTGTGGCAACCCATGTTCTGTTTGATTCTGGAGCAACAAATTGCTTCGTAAATCCGGATATGATTGGGAAGGGTTAGTTCCACAAGGAACTTGGGGTTAACTTTGACTTGGTACAAGCAAATGGCGGACTAGTCATGTTTACCCTCAGGAAGGTTCGAAATGTTTCAGTAATGATCGGTTCGGTGAACATGCCGGTGGATCTAGAAATTTGTGAGGTAAAGTTTTATCATGTGATCATTGGGATGGATTGGCTCAGGAAGTACAAAGCACACATAGATTGTCACCGTGGGAGAGTTCGGTTTGAGACTTGATATGAACCTCCCTAGATCGACACTCTTAGAGCTGGGCAGAACGGGATAGACCTTGCAAGCACAAGACTTCAAGGGATGGGGAACGAGGTGGTCATACAAAGGCGATGGGATTCCTTTGATTTACCTATGTTCTTCCTTAGATATTACGCACTAAGAGAGAACACGAAGCTGGATGTTACGCACCAACAAGGAAGAAGAGAGAAGAGTCTCTCGAAAACCTTAAGAGAAAGGTTGCGCCTGTTTTTAATAAAAAATAGGGTAATTATTTATGTCGACAATACATAGATATAAATAACCTAAGGGTTCGACCAAAGAAAGGAAAAACAGAAGAAAAGCAAAGAAATAAAAGAAAAGGAAAAATACTCGAAACAGAATAAAGGCCATGCTGGTCGAAACTGAGCATTGGGCCTTGGGCTAGTGAGCTAAGATAAGGTGATCTAACTTTGCCTCATTAAAAACCTATCTTTGCAAAACCCAATTGGGACAAAAACAAATACAAGGAAAAAGAGTGCAAAGCTAGATCACAATCTCACTAGCTATCTTCAGCTTGCATCAAAACCAATGTTGATGTAGTCTTGTTGATCTCCTTGTTTAAGTAGCTTGGTTGTCTCTGAATTTGGAGAAGAATGCCAGCAACAGCTTCCTTGAGCTCTTTAGTCCTTGAACGAGTCATGGGACCTGTTGAAATGATCAAAGGCTCATCGGCTAACTTTCCCTCAGTAATAAGGGTCTCCTCGGCTAAATCTCCTCCCTGGGAGTTTCCCTCGGATAGGTTTCCCTCGTTTGGACTTCCCTCAGTCCGATTTCCCCTGGCTAAGCTTCCCTCGGTTATAACTCCCTCAGCTGAATTTCCCTCGGGCTAAGCTTCAATTCCCTCGGATGCAACTCCCTCAGCTGAGTTTCCCTCGGTTAAATGTCCCTCGGAGAAGCATCCCTCAGCTAAGTTTCCCTCGGATAGTTCCTCCTCGTTGTGCATGCTTTCCATGATCATATCAAGACTGAGAAAGGAATCCTGAAGTATCAAGGGATCAGACCGACCTCGGGAAGCCTGATTGTTTCAGCAGTTCAGGCGGAACAAATGATTGAGAAGGGGTGTGAGGCGTATCTGGCTATGATCACGACAGCCGAAGTTGGGCCGGATGCGGAGTTGAGTAGCATCCCGGTGGTAAATGAGTTCGATGATATTTTTAAGGCGATGACTTGTTTACCACCATCACGTTCTGATCCGTTCACCATTGAGCTTGAACCTGGAACGGCTCCAGTTTCTAAGGTTTTGTATCGGATGGCACCGGTAGAAATGGTCGAGCTAAATAAACAGTTGAGTGAGCTAATGGAGAAAGGGTTTGTGAGACCAAGCAGTTCACCGTGGGGCGCACCGGTGTTGTTTGTTAAGAAGAAGGATGGGAGTTTCTAGCTTTGTATCGACTACCGTTGGTTGAACATAGTTACTGTTAAGAACAAGTACCCTCTTCCGCGGATTGATGAGTTGTTGGATCAACTCAGAGGTGCTACTTGGTTCTCCAAGATCGATCTGGCTTTAGGTTACCATTAGATTCCAATAGAGGAGTCGGATGTCAGGAAAACTGCCTTTCAGATAAGGTATGGTCAATTTGAGTTCGTAGTCATGCCTTTTGGGTTGACTAATGCACATGCAGCTTTCATGAAGCTCATGAACAACGTCTTCAGAGACTGCCTGGATGAGCTCGTGATCATTTTCATAGATGACATTCTGGTTTACTCAAAGAACCGAGAGAAAAACGTAGTTAACCTCAAGACGGTTAAGGACAGACTGAGGGAACATAAGTTGTATGCTAACCTTAGCAAATGCAGTTTCTGGCAAAGGGAGATTGGATTTTTATGGCATGTTGTCTCAGATAAGGGAGTGTATATGTAGACCCGAAAAAGATCAAGGCAATTGTGGATTGGCCTAGACCTGTGAATGCCTCAGAAATAAGGAGTTTCCTTGGTTTAACCGGGCATTACCGATGGTTTGTTAAAAGCTTTGCGAGCATGGCTCAACCAATGACTCGGCTAACTGGGAAGGACGTGCAATATGTGTGGTCGGCGGACTACGAGAAGAGTTTCTCTAAGCTGAAGGAAATGCTTACGAGTACTCCAGTTTTGGCTCTGCCTGAGCCTGATTAACCTTATGTGGTTTACACAGATGCATCACGGATCACGGATGGGTTTGGGATGTGTCCTGATGCAGTAGTGGAATGTAATAGCTTACGCTTCAAGACAGTTGAAGAAGCATGAGTTGAATTATCCTACCCACGACCTGGAGATGGTTGCGGTAGTGTTTGTGTTGAAGATTTGGCGATCTTACCTTAACGGTGGGAAAGTGCAAGTTTTCACGAATCACAAAAGTCTGAAGTATATATTCACTCAGCCGGAGTCGAATATGAGGTAGCGTAGATGGATGGAGTTAGTGGCCGATTACGATTTGGATATTGCCTACTATCCTGGAAAGACTAATCTAGTTGCAGATGCACTGAGCCGGAAGAGAGTGGCATCATCTTCTGAGAAAAATATGAAGGGATTGGTCAGCATTGTTGGGACTTTATGCCTGGCAGCCTTGACTGATGAGGTATAACCGTTGGGGTTATGTAGGGCAGATCAAGCAGATTTGCTAAGTCGGTGCAGTTGGCTCAGGAAAAAGATGAGAGTCTCATCAAGTTGGCGAAGAATGAAAAGGCGGAATATCATACTTCGAACAACGTGAAAATTTTGGTTAATGGCCGAGTGTGTGTTCCGAATGACAAGGAACTGAGGGAAGAAATTCTTAAGGAAGCTCACCATTCTAAGTTTGCGATTCACCCATGGTCGAGCAAGATGTATCGGGACTTGAAGCGATACTATCATTGGATTGGGATGAAACGAGATGTGGCTAAGTGGGTCGCCGGATGTCAGACTTGCCAGATGGTTAAGATTGAACATCAGGTTCCGAGTGGGATGTTGCAAAGTTTACCATCCCAGAGTGGAAATGGGACATGATCACAATGAATTTTGTGACCAGATTACAAATGTGTGGCAAGATGGATTCGATATGGCACTACAAGAAAACACGCTAGAACCGACGACAAAATCTGTTGGAAACCCGTCGGATTTCCGACGGCCTGTTTACCGACGGATTTCCGACGAGTTGTCCGTCGAGAATAATTCCGACGATAATCCGAGGGATTTCCAACGGTGAATTTCCGATGGATTTCTGACGGTTTTAGAATCCACTCCGACGGCTTATTTACCGACAGATTTCCGACGGATTTTTTACCAACAGATTATTTACCGACGGCTTTCCGACGGAGTGGGTTCTCAAGCCGTCGGAAATTTCCGACGGATTTCCGACGGTAATGTTTTGTAATTTTTTTTAATATTTATTATATATATATAATTAATATTTATTAAAATTATATATTAATTAAATTAATTAAATTAAATGATTTTAAAAAACGAAAATTAATTATATAAATAAAATCTTACAAAAAACATAAATATTTAAAAGTTTTAGAAAAATTTGAAATTACATAAAAAAAAACATATTCAAAATAGATCCGGCGGCATGTCCGGAAACTTCGTCTTGAAGAAACCCGCCCACTTCGTTTGCTTGTCCTCCAATACCGTGACCTTCGCCGTGAGCTCTTCGTTTTGCCGGATAAGGTCTTCATCCATCGAGAAACCGGCCGAAGAAGAAGCGGATTGGCTCGCAACCTTACCCAACCCCGGCCGACAACCTTTCCTAACCGGTACCTCCTACAAAAACAATTCAAAAAGTTTAGATTTTCATATATATATATATATATATATATCAATTTTACAAAAAACTTTTTTAATATATAACTATATAAAAAAGTTTTTTTTTAAAATTTACATTTATATAAAAAACGTTTTATATACATATTAAATATATAAAAAAAATTACAAAAAACGTTTTTAATATATAACTATATAAAAAGGTTTTCTTAAAATTTACATTTATAGAAAAAGTTTTATATACATATTATATATATAAAAAATTACAAAAAATGTTTTTAATATATAACTATATATAAAAACGTTTTTTAAAATACATATATATATAAAAAAGGTTTTTTCATATATCTAAATTTTATAAAACGTTTTTCATATATATTTTCATATATATAAATTTTCAAAAACATTATTCTTATATATAATTTTCAAAAACGTTTTTTAAAATTTATAGATATATAACTTAAGCTAAAAACCTAATCTAAATCCACATGCAAAAATTTCAAGAAATATATCAATTTAGATCTAAATCCAACCTAAATCTAAAACCCCAAACACCAAATCAAACCAACCAACAATCTAAAAACGCAAATCCATCAACAAATCTAAATACAAAAAAGGTCTTACATAGGGTATTGGCGGTGGAGACTTCGGCGGCGAGGATGAGCTCCGGCGGCGAGGCGGCAAGGCGGCGAGGCGGCTGAAGAATAAGAAGATTGAAGAAGAGATCGAGAAGAAGAGGGGAGAAGAAGAGGGGAAGAAGAAGAGAGAAGAATAAGAGAGAAGAAGAAGAGTGAAGAAGATTGAAGAGAGAAGGAGAGAGTTATGAGAAGAAGATTGAAGAGAGAAGGAGAGAGTTACAAGAATGAAGAGATGAATCGGTTTTGGAAATTAAATTACGTCGTTTCCGACGGCCCGACCCGTCGGTTTCCGGTCGGAAATCGGAATAAATTAACCGCTTCAATTTTCAACGATTTTCGTTACGCGGTTCAATTTCCCGGGCAAAATTTATAAAGGCCGTCGGAAATCCGTCGGAAATTTCCGACGGGTTTCCAACGGATTTAGGGTTTAGGGTTTAAAAATGAAAAATTAGATAAATTTTCATGTTTAATAACCATTTGTGGTATTTACTTATAAGAAAAACTTTTGAAAACCAATCAGAACAAGTTATATACGATTTTGTAAAAATCGATCGATGAACGATATCAAACATTCATAAAAACACAAAGAACATCTAAGGACATGTACGGGATTGGTTCGGTTTCAATTAAAAAGTTTAAAATGTTTGATTCTTAGAATTTTTTACATAAAGTAGTTTAGATTTGTTACTTCTACACATATGAAGACCAAGTGTGTTCAAAATATTGTAAATTAGAGGTTTAATACCCTAAACCGTCGGAAATCCGTCGAAAATTTCCGACGGATTTCCGACGGCCTATGATATTTTATAAAATGCTAAGTATAAAACTTGGTAAATGCCTCGGCTAAAACCGAAAATACTAGCATCCGTCGGAAATCCCTCGGAAATTTCCGACGGATTTTTAATCATGTCTTCACTAATTCGACCATAGGTCTTTAACCATGGCTCGGAATGAGATGAATCCAATTCTCAAGTGAAGCTAACTCAATTTTCTATCTTGTAACTGAATTTCAGATTAAACTGGGGAGGGAAAAGATTCAGTCTCACATGATCTTTCAGCCCCTTCGGATTGTAGCTGCATTTTCTGGTAATGACATGTGTTCAGTAAATCAAACGCATTTCCTTAAATACTGATGGGAATTACCTGAAACCACTTTCACTGGAGAGATAGCTCAATTTCTTATAAGTGTCTTGAAGAGATCCCAAGGTAAATCAAAAGGCAAGGCGGTCATCCGACTAGATATTTAAATATCCGTCGGAAATCCCTCGGAAATTTCTGACGGATTTTTAATCATGTCTTCACTAATTCGGCCATAGGTCTTTAACCATGGCTCGGAATGAGATGAATCTAATTCTCAAGTGAAGCTAACTCAAATTTTCTATCTTGTGACTGAATTTCAGATTAAACTGGGAAGGGAAAAGATTCAGTCTCACATGATCTTTCATCCCCTTCGGATTGTAGCTGCATTTTCCGGTAATGACATGTGTTCAGTAAATCAAACGCATTGCCTTAAATACTGATGGGAATTACCTAAAACCACTTTCACTGGAGAGATAGTTCAATTTCTAATAAGTTTCATGAAGAGATCCCAAGCTAAATCAAAAGGCAAGGCGGTCATCCGACTAGATCTTTAAATATCCGTCGGAGATCCCTCAAAAATTTCCGTCGGATTTTCAATCATGTCTTCACTAATTCGACCATAGGTCTTTAACCATGGCTCGGAATAAGATGAATCCAATTCTCAAGTGAACCTAACTCAATTTTCTATCTTGTGAATGAATTTCAGATTAAACTGGGCAGGTAAAAGATTCCGTCTCACATGATCTTTCAGCCCCTTCGGATTGTAGATGCATTTTCCGGTAATGACATGTGTTCAGTAAATCAAACGCATTTCCTTAAATACTGATGGGAATTACCTGAAACCACATTCACTGGAGAGATAGCACAATTTCTTATAAGTTTAATGAAGAGATCCCAAGCTAAATCAAAAGGCAAGGCGGTCATCCGACTAGATCTTTATATATCCGTTGGAAATCCCTCGGAAATTTTCGACGGATTTTTAATCATGTCTTCACTAATTCGACCATAGGTCTTTAACCATGGCTCGGAATGAGATGAATCCAATTCTCAAGTGAAGCTAACTCAATTTTCTATCTTGTGACTGAATTTCAGATTAAACTGGGGAGGAAAAGTAGTCCGTCTCACATGATCTTTCAGCCCCTTCGGATTGTAGCTGCATTTTCCGGAGGGTTGGAGATGCCCTAAGTCTTTCAAGTTAATTAACCAACTTTCGCTGAGAGAACTAACCTATGATCTTAATTCTAGGTAGCTAATCTAGGACAAGCTTTAAGAACTACTTAGATGAAGAACTCAATAAGATGAATCTCTAGATAGTTTAACCAATTTAACAATTCATGAAGAGCTCTTTGAAAAACCCTAAACTTAACTAGCAAACTACTTAGACATGATCAATGGAACATAAATCATAGATGAATAGAATTGCATAAGATAAATCAATAAGAAAACAAAGGGGTTCAAAATTGTCTCCCAAAAAACCCTAAAACCAATCTCTCTCAAAGTATGAAGAATAATAATAGCTTCTCAAAAAGTGGCTGAAAACCCTAATTATATGCTAAAACTCGTTTTGGAGCTTCTTGTAAATAATAAAGACTTATGGACTAAAGTGCAATTTCTTCAGATAAAGAAAAAGTCGTGTTTCCTTTCTTCAGGCAGTCGGTATCGACCGACACCAGGTGGTATCGCTCGACACAAGGACCTCAAATCGATCCTCACAGCTACATGATCCTTGCTTAGCTCCAAAATGCTCCAGAATGCTTCAATATCTCCAATTATTGAAATACATACAACGGATTATTGATATAACTACTGAAAGTATATAACTGAATAATTATTGAAATATGGTAGTACTTCAGTTATGTTTAGTGCTTGAATTATATATGTGTGTTGCATTCTATTGTTCTCCTTTCAAAACATTCTATTGTTCGAAGTTGGGTAAATAATACTTCTTTGCAATTTGGATGTTTACTTGAGACAAGAGTCAAGGAGACTAAATCATCAAGTATTGTTTCTTCGGTTTTTTAAAGGTTGGTCGTTTCTGTCTAATTACGAACATCACATGTTGGGTCGCATTTGAGTGTTTTGGAGGGACAATGTGCGACTAACACCGGTGTTCAAAAGTGATCAATGGATTACTTGTTCAGTGTTACTAGAAGATAACGAGGAAGAATTCTTTTGCTCCTTCGTTTATGCTTCAAATTTTGTTGAAGAAAGGAAGTTCCTTTGCGAAGATTTACGGAACCATCAAGACTCGCCACTCTTTAGAAATAAACCGTGGTTAATCTGTGGAGATTTCAATAAAATTTTGGATGGTGAAGAGCACTCGGGATACATTAGTTCCCCCTCAATCCCTGTTGGAATGAGAGATTTCCAAGAACTAGTAAGGTATTGTTCCTTCACGGACGTGGGTTATCATGGGCCTCTCCTCACATGGTGCAATAAGTGTGAGGAAGGGCTGATGTGTAAGAAGTTTGATAGAGTAATGGTAAATGGGGCATGGCTTAACACGTACCCTAAAGCTTACTGTATTTTTGAGGCTGGCGCATGGTTGCTCGTATCACCTGAGAGGCAGGATTATGTTGAAGGCTGATATGCTCAAATTAATACCCTAAAAGTACTAAGCAGTAGTTGCAGTATAGAAGGGGTCGAATACAAGGACTCACAAAAACACACAATAGAATATATAGGTGAGAATCACGCTAAGCAATCAATAGTATTGAAAGACAGAATGTAAATTAAAACGGTTGTGAATTCAATTGGAGAAAGATAGGTTCATGGTATTTCTCAGGGAATCACTGAATGCAGATAAACTAATTAACATGATTCGGATTTAGCGCGGTTCTTGAACTCAAATCACTATGGTATAATTAACCAACTCTCGTTGCGAGAATTATCTAAGTCTAAATTCTAGGAATTTCAAATCTCTTTGCGAATCCTAAAGTCTAAACCAGCTTTTATTTTCAAGTTTGATTTGTTCACAAAACAACTAAACCAAATCTCTTTGCGAATAGTTATTTTGCTCACCTTAGGTTCTATCAGGTAATTAATCGCACTCTCGCGCCTAATCAATTATCCTAAGATCTAAGTTCTAGGTGATCAATCTAGAATTAGCTTTGCAAACAACCTATGGTGAAGAACTAATTCAGATATTGAATCCTAACAATAAATCAACCTAACATTCAGAGAAAACCCTATTGAGAACCCTGAACCTAACAAGGGATCTACTCAGACATGGAAATTGAAGCAATAAACATGTTTGAATAAATCATCAAATAAATCAGAAAGAGTAACAAGAGTGTTCGAAATCTTCTCTCGGACAAACATAGTTTCAGACTTGTCTCCCTTCAAAAGATCTCTCTCAAAACCAAAGTAAAAATAAGCAAAGCCACAAAAGTGGCTGTAAAACCTAATTAAATAGTCTAAACACGAATTGGGATCTTTTTGTAAATATCAAATTATTCTGGGCAAGTTCTGCAATTCTTCAAACTTCATCAAAAGTTGCGACTTGTGATCTCCTCGATGGGTGTCGATCGATACAAGGGGGTATCGATCGATTCTTGACGCTTTGATCGGGCACTTAGTCACTAGACTTCTGTTTTGCTCCAGAATGCTCCATAAAAATCCAATATCTCCAATAATGCTCCAAATGTGCTAAAATCTGTAAAAGACTCTATATTAGAATAAAGACTCGATAAAACGGACTTATATCATGGCTTAAACAAGGTAAAAACCATGATATATCAACTCCCCCAGACTTAGCCTTTGCTTGCCCTCAAGCAAATAGAAAACTAAACCAGAGAAAGAAGTTTGAAAACGTAGAGACTCACCTGTTCTTGAAATGTTGCAATGACCAATTTCCCAAGCGCCCAAATGTCACCTAACCAACTTTTGATCTAACCACCATGTACTTCTCCGTATACATTCGCAGCTTCCCAGACTACACACATTATTTCGCAGCATCGTTCAATCAAGCTATCCTCGCCAGTTTCATCGATGTGATTAGTATCAAGAACCTTCTAGATTCTTTCCCATACAATATCATGACAAGGAACCACCCTTTTTCACACTTTCTGGTATTATTTCTTTCCCTCAGACTTATTTCTTATTATGTTCCTTGCATATACAAATTAAGGTATGAGACGCGAGTATTGATAGTGTTAGCCACCGAATCCCTGGTTCTTCCCTCTCAACGTATCAGAGGCGTAGGCGAATAATGACATCATAGGAAAATCCTAGCCTCGCTTCCAATCCTTTTTGTGATCATTCCCTCTCGAGTAGAATAATGGGATCGTTGGAAATTTTCCTAACCCTCTACTCAGAAGAAAATCATGTCATCTTTTAATGCATCTTATTCATTAACTTTTAACAGGGAGAGAAATACCGTTATTTTAAAACACATGGGTTCCTTTGTCAGATACGAATGAGGAATCAAGCTCTATAGATACTAACCACATTGATGAAGTGCAAAAATTTGGCTCAGGCTTTAAGGAACTTTGCTGGAAACATGAGTGTCTTCTGGTTAACTGGTCAGCCTTTAGATTTTTTATTAGTCGATCTAGAGCTGATTCTGTAACAATGGTCACTTAGAAGCAAGGTCAGGTCGATAGATTCAAGAAAAAGATCACAGTCTCAGATAAAGTTTTGACTCAATAAAACAACGAATGACTCAAAAACGGACTGACTCTAAGAGAAACAAAAACAAAGTCAGCGACTACCTCCCCCAGACTTGAACAACACTGTCCTTAGTGTTATCTAGCCTAGAGTTGGTGAAAGAGAACAAATGAACCAAGTGGAGTAAGGATAAACAAGAAGTTACCGTGCATGGACATTGGGTATCGACCGACACACAGCTTGGTATCGAGCGATACCAAGTTTAAGTCGATATATGTTCTCCTTATTTGCGTCGGGTGTCGACCGATACCCAAGGGTATCGATCGACACTCAAGCGATTTCGTAGTGCTCCTTGGTTATCCTGAAACAGACACAAAAACGAAAAATAAAAAGAAAAATATTCAAAAACAAACTCACTAGTGGGTTGTCTCCCACCAAGTGCTCGTTTATGTCATTAGCTTGACTGTACCGCCGTTCAGGCAGTGGGTACATAATCCAGAGGCATTATGTGTCCGTCTAGAATCTCGGCTTTCGCCCAATAGTGTTTCACCCTTTGTCCGTTGACAGTGAACTCCTCTCCTGAAGGACTTGTAAGCACAATCGCGCCATGTGGTCTAACTCCCTTGACTGTGAATGGACCTGACCAACGAGAACGCAGTTTACCAGGAAACAATTGCAAACGAGAGTTATACAGAAGTACCTGATCATTTGGTTCAAAATGCCTGGAGATGATCTTCTTGTCATGGTATGCCTTAGTCCTCTCCTTGTACAGCTTCGAGTTCTCATAGGCAAGATGCCTTATCTCATCAAGCTCATTCAGCTTGATCAATCGCTTCTCAGCAGCAGTTTTGATGTCGAAATTCATCCTCTTTGTGGCCCATGCTGCCTTGTGCTCGATTTCCACTGGAAGATGGCATGACTTTCCGTACAGCAGGTGAAACGGTGTAGTCCCAAGTGGTGTCTTGTAAGCCGTCCTGTAAGCCCAAAGTGCGTCATCCAGTTTTACAGACCAATCCTTCCTTGTAACGTTCACTGTCTTCTCCAGGATTTCCTTGATCTGCTTGTTGGAAACCTCAACTTGTCCACTTGTCTGAGGGTGATACGGAGTAGCAACACGATGGTTCACACCATACTTCTTCAGCAATCTCTCGAAAATTTTGTTGATAAAGTGAGAACCACCATCACTTATCACAATTCGAGGCACTCCAAATCGAGGTAAAATGATGGTCTTAAATATCTTAAGGACCACCGAAGAATCATTGGTTCTGCTAGCAATGGCTTCAACCCACTTAGACACATAATCCACAGCAACTAATATGTATTTGTGTCCATATGACGCGGGGAAAGGACCCATAAAATCAATGCCCCAACAATCGAAAATCTCAACCTCAAGGATGAAGGTTTGTGGTATCTCATGTCTCTTACTAATCTTTCCTCTCCTCTGGCATGCATCGCACTGTGAAACGAAAGCATGTGCATCCTTAAACATAGTAAGGTTCATCCCAGAAGTATCTCCTTATGTCCCGCAAAACTTCTTCTTGTGATAGCTTTTAAGGTGCTTTGGTTCTGCATTTGCAGCGAGGTAGCTGGCAATATCAGCATACCATGGTTGATCAGAATCGGCTCCAGCTACTATATACTCCTCTGAAACTCCAAGGTGTTCAACAGTCAGCACAAGTTCGGGAATCGCTTGGTATCGACCGATACCATAGGAGTGTCGATCGATACCAAGACCTGCAATTCGTGGGAATTGCTGAGTCTCTGCGAAACCCATTCGAAATTCGGTTTCGATGAAGTAAACGGATTCCTCTGGTAGTTGACCATCAATGGGGACGTCTGCATCGATCTGAATCCTCGAGAGATGGTCAGCGACCCCGTTCTCTATGCCCTTCTTGTCCTTAATCTCGATGTCGAAACCCTGTAACAAAAGAACCCAATGACAAAGATGAGGCTTAAGGTCCTTGTTCTGCATCAGATACTTGAGAGCAGCATGATCAGTATGGACAATCACTTTGCTCCCAATCAAGTAGGATCGAAACTTTTTAAAAGAGAAGACGACTGCAAGTAGTTCCTTCTCTGTAGTGCTGTAGTTTCTCTGAGCATCATCCAAAGTTCTGCTGGCATACTAAATGACGTGCAGCTTCTTATCCTTCCTCTGACCCAGAACAGATCCAACAGCAAAATCACTAGCGTCACACATGATCTCAAAAGGCAGAGTCCAATCAGGAGGTTGCACAATAGGAGCACTCACCAAAGCCTTTTTTTTATCTCCTCAAAGGTTGCAAGACAGTCAGATGTGAAATCGAATTTGATCTCCTTGCATAATAAAGCAGTGAGTGGACGTGCTATCTTGGAGAAATCCTTGATAAACCTCCTGTAAAACCCAGCATGACCAAGGAAGCTTCGAATATCCTTCACAGAGTTTGGTGGTTGGAGGCTCGTCATAACCTGAATTTTTGCCTTGTCAACTTCGATCCCAGCCTCAGAAACTTTGTGCCCAAGCACGATGCCATCCTGAACCATAAAGTGACACTTTTCCCAGTTAAGGACTAAGTGTTTCTCCTCACACCTCTGTAGCACCTTGCACAAGTTAGCCAAACAGTCCTTGAATGATGATCCATACACCGAAAAATCATCCATGAACACCTCCATGAAATCCTCAATCATGTCTGTGAAGATAGACATCATGCATCTCTGAAAAGTGGCTGAAGCGTTACACAGTCCAAATGGCATTCTCCTGTATGCGAATGTGCCATGTGGACATGTAAAGGTCGTCTTCCCTTAGTCATCTGGATGTATTGGAATCTGGAAGAAACCTGAATATCCATCGAGAAAACAGTAATAGGGATGACTAGCCAACCTTTCCAACATCTGGTCAATGAATGGCAATGAAAAATGATCCTTCCTGGTAGCTGCCTTCAGCTTCCTGTAATCAATGCATATTCGATACCCAGTGATAGTTCTGGTAGGAATCATCTCATCCTTCTCGTTCTTCACCACGGTTATCCCTCCTTTCTTAGGAACAACGTGCACTGGACTGACCCAAGAGCTATCCGAAATAGCATAGATAACACCAGCTTTCAAAAGCTTCATCACCTCCTTTTTGACCACTTCCATCGGATTCGGATTCAGCCTCCTCTGATGCTCAATTGAGGTCTTTGACTCGTACTCAAGGTGAATCCTATGCATGCACATGTCCGTGATATACCTAAAATGTCATCAAGAGAATAGCCAAGAGCTTTGCGATACTTGCGCAGCTTGTTCAGCAGTAAGGCATTCTCGGCGTTGTTCAAAGAAGCATTGACAATTACTGGGTATGTAAAATTAGGACCAAGAAAACTATACCTCAGATTTGGTGGGAGTGGCTTTAGTTCCACCTGGGAGCGTTCTCTGCACTCCAATCTCCAAGCCCAGCAGCTTGCTTAGAACATTCGGCAATTCTACCTCGAGCCGCAGGGTATCGACCGATACCAGGGGGGTATCGATCGATACTGCCGATGCTGAGTCAAGCATCTTCGAGTATCCGGGTGTGTCATCACACAAATGAACCTCTGAAGTGGCTGAACAGACCATTGCTCTCTCTAGTGGGTCCTCAGGATGCATCTCCAGGAAATACTCTTCAGCTATGTCACTGAAGGTGTCAACAAAGAAAGTCTGCCCATCTATGGTTGGTCTCTTCATCATCTTATCCATGTGGACGGTCATGACCAAATCACCAATGTTGAGAGCGATCTTCCCATTCTTGCAATCAATCAAAGCACCAACTGTTGCAAGGAAAGGTCTGCCTAGGATAAGAGGATCCTTAGGTTCAGCATCATACTTCAGGACGATGAAATCAGTCGGGATCAAACAATTCCCAATCTTAATCGGGACGTCTTCGAGTAGTCCCTCTGGAAGTCTAACTGAACGATCAGCAAGTATCAAGGATATCCTCGTGGTTGTGAAATCTGTCATCCCCATCCTTTTGGCAACTGAATATGGCATGAGGTTGACACTTGAGCCAAGATCACAAAGAGAACGCTCAAACCTGTCTGTGAATATCGTACAGTCCAAAACAAAACTCCATGGGTCTGGCAGCTTCTTTGGGATTCTGTTGGTCAGGATTGCGCTGCACTCATGAATAATCATCAAGCATCCCGCTTCAAGATTCACGTTGCTGGACACCATCCGCTTGATATATCTTCTAAAGGCTGGAGAAGTCTTGATGGCATCGATGAAAGGAAGTTCAACGATCAACTTATCCATGATCGCTTTGCATCTAGAGTAGGTACTTCTTTCGAAACCTTAGGAGCCGTTTTGGCTGCGGAGTCAGTATCGACCGACACTGATGTGGTGTCGATCGACACTCGCGGTTTTGATTTGTCCCGTGAAAGTATCTTTAGAGGTGTCGATCGATGCTGGCTACTGTCGATCGATACTGGAGCGATTTTGGTATCCTCATCGTCAAGATCGACGAGAATATCTGCAATCGGGTCAATTTTTTCTCCTGGGGTGACCTCTTTTCCACTCCCTAAGATGATTGCATTGATGTGAGCTCTTGGGTTCTCCACTTTTCCTGGAAGAAAACCTTCTTGCCTTTTCACAGATTCTGAAGTCTGAGCTATCTGAAGTTCCAGCTTCTTCTGCTGGATATTAATGGTATCGATTCTTCCACTCAGATCATTGTATAGGACATCAATCCTCCCATTGAAATCCACAGTGACCTTCTGCTATCCTTGAAGAAGTTGCTCAAACATAGCCTCGATCTTGCTATCTAGAAGCTTGGCAGGTACATACTGATAGAACGAGTTCCCATAGTTCCTGGTGTATCCACTGTTCTGAGATGGTTTCTGGCCAAACTGATTCGACCCTCCTTGCTGCGAGTTGTTGTTGAAGTTTCGGTTGTTGTTGAATTGATTTCTCTGACCCTGAAAACCAGAACCACCAATGTAGTTAACATCCTCTACTTCATCCTCGTTGAACACCTCAACATCCTCAGCGAATTAAACGGCTTTCTGTGTTTTGCCCATCAGAAGACTGTGCATGGAATCCAACTTAGCTTGAAAATTGGCAATCTGTGAACCATCCACGTTACCAGCTAGTTTCTTCCGCTCAAAATCAGCATTCTTGGTGCTATTGCTAGACGCCAAGTTCTCAATCAGGACATAGGCTTCATCAGGATATATGGTGTTGAAGTTTCCATTGCCCGAAGCATTCAAAGTCATTTGGTACCTCCAATCAAGTCCTCTAAAGAAGAACCCCATAAGCTGAACATCAGAGTATCCGTGATGTGGACAATCTCTCTGATACGATTTGAATCTTGTCCAAGCAGCCTTGAACGCCTCAGTAGGTTCTTGAGAAAACTGGGATATTTTGTTCCTCAGATCCTCGGATCTTGCATCATCATAGAAATTGGTCAGGAAAGCATTCTTAGTCTCCTCCCAAGTAGTCAGCGATCCAGGAGGTAACTGCTTCAGCCAGTAAGTTGCTTCCCCACCAAGAGAGTATGGGAAAAACTTGCAGGATAGATAGTCGTAGGACACTCCATTGCTTTTGATACTAGTGACCAATTCTTCGAACCTCTCAATATGATCCATGGGATGTTCGCTGGAAAGACCATGAAAAGGGTGCTGATCCACAAGAGTGTAGTATGCAGGTTTCAGCTCAAAGTTATTCCTTGGAAACGCAGGAGGACGATTCACATAGCGATTTGCGTAGAACATGTCAGGTCTGTTGCATTCACCAATCGTTCTACCACGATTAACCACAGCGTTCTCAGCATTCACTGCGTTTGCGTTCCCAGCGACATTCCCAGCGACAATAGGAGCAGGTGGAATGATGTTCCCCTCTCCACCCAGATGTTGTCCTTGCTCATTGCACAAACGACCCTCTCGGTCTCTGTAAGCACCAGCTGCATCTTGAACCAACTCCTCTTGATTGTTGTTCATTCTTGCTGGCTTCTTTGCTCTTCGGTTTGTGCGTTCCACAAGTGCTAGCTGCTCCAATGACAGTTCAACTATCTGCGTGCTCTTGCTCTTTCTGGTTTCACGATTAGGCATACACCTGAAAACAGAAGTCAAGAACGTTAGTAACAAAAAACGTGATGAGTATCGATCGACACAACTTGGTATTGATCGATATCAACAAAAGGAAAACGACGAGTATCGACCGATACTAGGTAGTATCGATCGATACCGACGAGCTTAGTCGAATTTTTCAGACTAAAATCTAATGGCGAATTAAGTCCCCGGCAACGGCGCCAAATTTGATATGCTCAAATTAATACCCTAAAAGTACTAAGTAGTAGTTGCAGTATAGTAGGGGTCGAACACAAGGACTCACAGAAACACACAATATATTATATAGGTGAGAATCACGCTAAGAAATCAATAGTATTGAAAGACAGAATGTAAATTAAAAGATCGGTTCAGGGTATTTCTCAGGGAATCACTGAATGCAGACAAACTAATTAACAGGATTCGCGCGGTTCTTGAACTCAAATCACTATGGTATAATTAACCAACTCTCGTTGCGAGATTTCCAAGAACTAGTAAGGTATTGTTCCTTCACGGACGTGGGTTATCATGGGCCTCTCCTCACATGGTGCAATAAGTGTGAGGAAGGGCTGATGTGTAAGAAGTTTGATAGAGTAATGGTAAATGGGGCATGGCTTAACACGTACCCTAAAGCTTACTGTATTTTTGAGGCTGGCGCATGGTTGCTCGTATCACCTGAGAGGCAGGATTATGTTGAAGGCTGATATGCTCAAATTAATACCCTAAAAGTACTAAGCAGTAGTTGCAGTATAGAAGGGGTCGAATACAAGGACTCACAAAAACACACAATAGAATATATAGGTGAGAATCACGCTAAGCAATCAATAGTATTGAAAGACAGAATGTAAATTAAAACGGTTGTGAATTCAATTGGAGAAAGATAGGTTCATGGTATTTCTCAGGGAATCACTGAATGCAGATAAACTAATTAACATGATTCGGATTTAGCGCGGTTCTTGAACTCAAATCACTATGGTATAATTAACCAACTCTCGTTGCGAGAATTATCTAAGTCTAAATTCTAGGAATTTCAAATCTCTTTGCGAATCCTAAAGTCTAAACCAGCTTTTATTTTCAAGTTTGATTTGTTCACAAAACAACTAAACCAAATCTCTTTGCGAATAGTTATTTTGCTCACCTTAGGTTCTATCAGGTAATTAATCGCACTCTCGCGCCTAATCAATTATCCTAAGATCTAAGTTCTAGGTGATCAATCTAGAATTAGCTTTGCAAACAACCTATGGTGAAGAACTAATTCAGATATTGAATCCTAACAATAAATCAACCTAACATTCAGAGAAAACCCTATTGAGAACCCTGAACCTAACAAGGGATCTACTCAGACATGGAAATTGAAGCAATAAACATGTTTGAATAAATAATCAAATAAATCAGAAAGAGTAACAAGAGGGTTCGAAATCTTCTCTCGGACGAACAGAGTTTTAGACTTGTCTCCCTTCAAAAGCTCTCTCTCAAAACCAAAGTAAAAATGAGCAAAGCCACAAAAGTGGCTGTAAAACCAAATTAAATAGTGTAAACACGAATTTGGGTCTTCTTGTAAATATCAAAGTCTTCTGGGCAAGTTCTGCAATTCTTCTAACTTCATCAAAAGTTGCGACTTGTGATCTCCTCGATGGGTGTCGATCGATACCAGGGGGTATCGATCGATGCTTGATATGCTCAAATTAATACCCTATTAAGATACTAAAGCAGTAGTTATAGTATAGCTAGGGGTCGAACCACAAAGACTCACAGAGATGCACAATAGATTGTATAGTATCGAATTAAGCTAAGCCAAGAGATGTAATTGAAAGCAGTGCAGAAATTAAAAGAGTTGTAATTCAATTGGAGAAAGATAGGCTCAGGGTTATTTCTCATGAAATCAATGAATGCAAAATAAACTAACTAATCAGGGTTCAGGTTACGCACGGTTCTCGAACTCAAATCACTAGAGTATAATTAACCAACTGTCGTTGCGAAAACTATCTAAATCTAAACTTCAGAATCCCAAATTTCTTTGCAAATTCCTAAGAATAAATCAGCCTTAATTTCAGGTTTGATATGTTCACAAATCAATTAAACCTAATCTCTTTGCGAATAATCAATTTGCTCACCCTAAGTTCTATCAGGTAATTAATCGCACTGTCGTGCCTAATCAATTATCCTAAGATCTAAGTTCTAGGTGATCAATCTAGAATTACCTTTGAGAACAACATAAGGCGAAGAACTAATTCAGATTATGAACCCTAAATAACTAATCAACCTAGCATTCAAAGAAATCCCTTATGAGAATCCCTAAACCTAACAAGAGATCTACTCAGACATGGAAATTGAATCAATAAACATGTTTGAATAAATACTCAATAGAAAATAAGAAAGAGTAACAAAAGGGTTCGAAATCTTCTCTCAACGAACAGAGTATCGGACTTGTCTCCCTTGAAAAGCTCTCTCACAGATCCAGAATAAAATAAAGCGTACAAAATAAAGCATAGCCTACAAAGTGGCTGTAAAATCCCTATAAATAACCTAAATCATGAATTGGGGCTTCTTGTAATTATTAAAGACTTCTGGACCAAGTTGCAATTCTTCAAATCTTCATTAAAGTCGTGGCTTGTAATCTGCTCCGATGGGTGTCGATCGATACCAGGGGGTATCGATCGATGCTTGACGTGAAATCGGGTACTCAGCAACACAAACTTCAGCTTTGCTCCAACATGCTCCAATAACTCCAATTGTGCTCCAAACGTGCTAGAACCTGTAAAAGACTTTAAAACACTACGAAATAACATAAAGACTCTATAAAACGGACTTATATCATGGCCTAAAAAGGGTAAAAACCATGATATATCAACTCCCCCAGACTTAGCATTTGCTTGCCCTCAAGCAAATAGAAGACTAAACCAGAGAAAGAGGTTTGAAAACGCGGAGACTCACCTGTTCAGGAACCATCGCAGAGATCATTTTCCCAAGCACCCAAATGTTACCTAACCAACTTTTGATCTAACCACCATGTACTTCTCCGTAGACATTCCCAGCTTTTCCAGACTCCACACATTATCTCACATCATTGTTCAAGTAAAGCTTTCATCACCAGTTTCATCGCTGCAGTCAATGTTCAAGAACCTTCTAGATTCTTTACCATACAATATCATGACAAGGAACCACCCTTTTTCACTATTTTTGTATCACTTTCTCTCCCCCAGACTTATTTCTTATTATGTTCTCTTTTTTATTTTCAGCCTTGCATATACACATCAAGGTATGAGACGTGAGTATTGATGGTGTTTGCCACCAAATCCCCGGTTCTTCCCTCTCAATGTATCAAAGGATGTAGGCGAATAATGGCATCATAGGAAAATCCTAGCCTAGCTTCCAATCATTTGTGTGATCATTCCCTCTTAAGTAGAATAATGGGACCGTTGGAAATTTTCCTAACCCTCTACTCAGAAGAAAATCATTTCAATCTTTTATGCTCTTATTTATCAACTTATAATAGGGGAGAGAGATACTATTACTCTAAACACATGGGTTCCTTTATCAGATATGAATGATGAATCAAGCTCTAAAAACACTAACCACATTGATCAAGTGCAGAAATTTGGCTCAGGCTTCAGAAAAACTCTGCTGGAGACATGGATGTTTTCTAGTCAACTGGTCAGTCTTTGGATTTTTCATTAGTCGTTCTATAACCGATCATGTAACACTGTGCACTCCAAAACAAAATCACATCAATAGGTTCAAGCACAAGATCATCATCTCCAACAAGCTTTGACTTAATAAATCGATTTTGACTCGATAAAACAACTGACTCTAAGAAAAACAAAAACAATGTCAGCAGACACCTCCCCCAGACTTGAACAACACTGTCCCCAGTGTTATCTAGCCTAGAGTCAGTGAAATAAAACAAAAGAACAGAATAAAATTGGGAAAAACAAGAAGTTACCTTGCTGGAACATTGAGTATCGATCGACACACAGCCTGGTATCGATCGATACCAGGCTTAAATCGATATGATGAACCGTACATTCGCGATTGGTGTCGACCGATACCAATGGGGTATCGATCGACACTAAGGCGATTTCGAGTTTTGCTCCTTGTTTATCCTGACACAAACACAAAACGAACGAAAATAAAAGGAAAAACGACTCAAAAACAGACTTACCAGTGGGTTGCCTCCCACCAAGCGCTTGTTTAACGTCAGTAGCTTGACTGTAACGCCCTTCAGGCCAGATAAGAATGCGAGCTTGCACCAAAACAGGCTCTACAACTTGACATTGCTCAACATACTTTCCACAAACTCCTGTCCTTTCTCTTTCAGCTCCGAAGTAAGAAGAATTATAGCCTTAGAGAATGGCTTTGAAGCTCCTTTGCACTTGACTTTATACTCAATCGAATTCCCATCACTCTTCTGAGGGATTAAAGTGACATGGGGATTCTCGACTTTTTTGCTCTTGGCCTTCTTCTTCTTTGTTGCCTTAGCCTTCTTGACCCTTGGGAATGCTGGGCGGTTCAGCTGAAATGTCTGCGACAGTAGGCTCATCAGGAGGCTCTTCCAAAAGATCAACTGCCATCGACTTTTCTGTAACAACCTCGATGCTATAGACACGTGTGGGAGCACTCCTAGGTGGAATGACATCATAATAGACCCCTCCGTCAATGTAAGAGAAAGAGATTCTCTTATTAGGCGTGTCTATGATTGCGCCAGCAGTAGCCATAAATGGTCGTCCCAGGAGTATAGGCATACGAGATATCGCACTCATCTCCACAACCTGAAAATCAGTCGGCACCAGACAATCTCCTACTTTGACCAGCAAAGCAGAGATTGTACCGTATGGAAGTGAGGTGGAGTCGTTCGCGAATGTGATAGATACCTTTGAAGATCAAATATCAGCGCCCAACCGTTCTGCAATTTCCCTTGAGATGACATTGACACTAGCCCCTGAGTCAACGAGAGACTCTTTGAAATCAACTCCAGAGATAGAGCATGGAACCACGAATTTCCCTGGATCTTCCCTTTGGATCAACTGTCTCAGTGGAGGTCGTGCACCTCTAGCCTTAATGAAGAGTGCCTTAATCTCTTCCTCAGTTTCTCTGCAATCTTTGAAGTGACTTAGCAGAGGACGGTGTTCTAGAGCTTCTTCAAAAGACGATTCAGGGGAAATCCTTCTTACCATCCTCTCAAAGCCACGCAGCTGCTTTGGAGAGATGGGATCTATGAGGTGTTTAGGAACAGGATTCAGCTTCTTGGGATTGCGAACTCTTTCTTTGATCAACTCAGGTGTTTCTGGCTCGTTCTGCGAGGGGTATCGATCGACTCCAGGTAGGGTATCGATCGACTCCAGGTAGGGTATCGATCGATGCTATCGCAGTTGAATTGTCCTTGGCAGATACATCATCATCAGAAGGAAGCTCCACATTCTTCTTATCCAGCAAAGCCTTGACTCTGGCGTCCTCCCATTCCTTCCTTGTCATAATACGAGGCATAGGATAAGGTATCTTGGGTATATACACCCTCTCCTTGAAAATCTCAGGCTTCTTCTGAACATGCGTCTCAGCATCGACCGACACTGTAAGAGTATCGATCGATACTTGTAATTTTGGATCCTCTCGTGCAAGTGTATGGACTGGTATCGATCGATACAGGAGAGTATCGATCGATGCTTTGGCGATTTCTGAATCCTCATCGAAATTTTCTGCACTTGAGTTGATTGCATTGACGTGTGCATTGTGTGAATGAACCGACTTTCCCTTGGTACTTGCTGCATTCTGAGCTACTTGCGTTTCCAGCATCCTGTGATTGGTATTGAGAGCCTCGATTTTTCCATTCAGATAGTCAATCTTTCCGTTCAGATCAGTGTACAGATGGTCGATTTTCCCATGGAAATCCACTTGCAGTTTTTGCTGTCCCTGAATAATCTGTTCAAGCATGGATTCCATCTTATTATCTGTAGACTTTGGAGAGATGGGCTGGTACGAAGAATTCCCGTAATTGCGAGTGTTGTTTCTGAAGTTCCGGTTGTTGTTGTACCCAAATTGTTGACCCTGAAATCCAGAACCACCAACGTAGTTACAATCTTCCAGTTCATCTCCACCGATATTATTGACTCCATCAGCAAAGTGTACAGCCTTCTTCGACTTCTCAATCAAAATATCCAGCTTGGCTTGAACTGCAGCAATCTGTGATCCATCAATCCCTCCAGTTTGCTTCTTCCGCTCGAAATCAGCATTCTTGGTGCTATTGCTAGATGCCAAGTTCTCAATCAGCACAACCGCATCATTTGGATATCTGGTGTTGAAGTTCCCATTACTTGCAGTATCCAAAGCCATCTGGTACCTCCAATCGATCCCTCTATAGAAGGTACCCAACAACTAAACCTGATTGAACCCATGGTGCAGACAATCTCTCTGATATGATTTGAAGCGAATCCAAGCAGTCTTGAGTCCCTCTGTTGGACCTTGAGAAAATTGAGAAATTTTGTTCCTGAGCTCTTCGGATCTCGCATCATCATAGAAATTGCACAGGAATGCATTCTTCGTCTCATCCCATGTAGTTAGCGAACCATGAGCCAACTGCTTCAGCCAATAAGCTGCATCTCCACTAAGAGAGTATGGGAAGAGTTTACAGAATAGGAACTCGTTGGGCACTCCATTGTACTTCATCCCAGTGACCAAGTCCTCGAACCTTTCGATATGATCCATGGGATGCTCATGAGGTAAACCATGGAAAATACTCTGACTCACGAGAGCATAGTACGCAGGCTTCAGCTCGGAGTCGTTCCTCTGAAAAGTTGGGATGCGAATCGCAGATCGATTGGCATAGAACTGATCAGGTCTGTTGTGCTCACCAAGTGTCCTAACTCGATCACCTGCAGCATTCCCAACGTTGGCGCGCCCAGCTGGCACGAAAATCTCAATAACAACAGCAGGGACAACGACGTTTCCAGCTTCATCAAGTCGCTGCCCTCCCTCATTGCACACATGACCCTCTTGGCCTCTCAGAACTCCAGCTTCATCAGCTCATAAAACCACTGGGTTATTCATCCCTGATGTTTGCTTTGTCTTTCTGTTTGTGCGTTCCACAAGCGCTAGCTGTTCCAGTGACAGTTCAACTAGCTGAGTGCTCTTGTTGCTCCTGGTTTCACGAACGGGCATACACCTGAAAACAAAACACTAGACAAGGCACGTAAGTAACCAAAAAAATACGTTGAGTATCGATCGATACGAAGTGGTGTCGATCGATATCAACAAAAGAATCGCCTGAGTATCGACCGATACTAGTGAGTGTCGATCGATACCGACGAACTTAGTCGAAACTCGATAGCTAAAATCTAATGGCAAAATTGAGTCCCCGGCAGCGGCGCCAAATTTGATATGCTCAAATTAATACCCTATTAAGATACTAAAGCAGTAGTTATAGTATAGCTAGGGGTCGAACCACAAAGACTCACAGAGATGCACAATAGATTGTATAGTATCGAATTAAGCTAAGCCAAGAGATATAATTGAAAGCAGTGCATAAATTAAAAGAGTTGTAATTCAATTGGAGAAAGATAGGCTCAGGGTTATTTCTCAGGAAATCAATGAATGCAAAATAAACTAACTAATCAGGGTTCAGGTTACGCACGGTTCTCGAACTCAAATCACTAGAGTATAATTAACCAACTGTCGTTGCGAAAACTATTTAAATCTAAACTTCAGAATCCCAAATTTCTTTGCAAATTCTTAAGAATAAATCAGCCTTAATTTCAGGTTTGATATATTCACAAATCAATTAAACCAAATCTCTTTGCGAATAATCAATTTGCTCACCCTAAGTTCTATCAGGTAATTAATCGCACTGTCGTGCCTAATCAATTATCCTAAGATCTAAGTTCTAGGTGATCAATCTAGAATTAGCTTTAAGAACAACCTAAGGCGCGAAGAACTAATTCAGATTATGAACCCTAAATAACTAATCAACCTAGCATTCAAAGAAATCCCTTATGCGAATCCCTAAACCTAACAAGAGATCTACTCAGACATGGAAATTGAATCAATAAACATGTTTGAATAAATACTCAATAGACAATAAGAAAGAGTAACAAAAGGGTTCAAAATCTTCCCTCGACGAACAGAGTATCAGACTTGTCTCCCTTGAAAAGCTCTCTCACAAATCCAGAATAAAATAAAGCGTACAAAATAAAGCATAGCCTACAAAGTGGCTGTAAAATCCCTATAAATAACCTAAATCACGAATTGGGGCTTCTTGTAATTATTAAAGACTTCTGGACCAAGTTGCAATTCTTCAAATCTTCATTAAAGTCGCGGCTTGTGATCTGCTCCGATGGGTGTCGATCGATACCAGGGGGTATCGATCGATGCTTGACGTGAAATCGGGTACTCAGCAACACGAACTTCAGCTTTGCTCCAAGATGCTCCAATAACTCCAATTATGCTCCAAACGTGCTAGAACCTGTAAAAGACTCTAAAACACTACGAAATAACATAAAGACTCTATAAAACGGACTTATATCATGGCCTAAAAGGGGTAAAAACCATGATATATCAATGCTTGACGCTTTGATCGGGCACTTAGTCACTAGACTTCTGTTTTGCTCCATAATGCTCCATAAACCTCCAATATCTCCAATAATGCTTCAAATGTGCTAAAACCTGTAAAAGACTATATAATAGAATAAAGACTCGATAAAACGGACTTATATCATGGCTTAAACAAGGTAAAAACCATGATATATCAAAGGCAGAGATCGCGAGAGGTCGGAGACCTTTGAAATTCGTGAATGTATTAACCACATTGCCACAGTTCTTGGATGTGGTGAAAGAATTATGGGATACTATGATGCGTATCGGATTCGTCTCCGAAACTTCAGGTCTTAAATTTATAAACCTTAAAGCCTGCAAGTGCACATATGTGCGTTGTAGTACTTGAGGTATCGATCCACAGGGAGAGGGTGCTGTTCTATGAGACCTTAGACACTGTATAGTAAATAAACCTAGAACGAATATATTTTTATAGAGTTTTTGTAACTAGAATTGTAAAGAACGAGAAACGAAAAACTTCTACTATTCTAATCTAAGAAAATCGATGGCTACTCTAAACTAAGGGAATTTTAACTACTAAACTAATGTTAAGAGAAACTAAACCTATCCTAAGAAAAACTAAGACTACCCTAATACCTAAGAAAATCGACTACTAACCTAAACCTAATGAAATCAATAACTAAACTACTTCTACGGACTCTATTGCTAAACTACACTACTAGGGACGGTTGTAACTATTCTAAAACGTTGCTGGGTCGAGAGGAATATCTAGGGGTATGCTCGATTCAATCAAACGGCCCCTAGCTCATTAGTAATCAGTGTTTATATAGATTATAACTCCACGAACATGACAGAATAATGACGTAGTCTACTCCCGTACAACCTACATCCTACAATCTATTCACTTGACCAGTAGCTTCCGTCTCTGGTCGCGCGTAAGATTGTGATATGCTATTGGGTCCATAGGTTCACGGCACTCCGTAAGTATACTTTCGAAATCTTACGACGCGCACGCCTTGTGGATGAACTTTGCTGGTGATTAGATGCAACACTTTCGTGGTTCTAAACTCCCCCTATCAGTCTATAGTTCCTGACACTAGATTCATGCATTAACAACTTTCCACAAGAAGAGCTCTAGAAATCGGATAGGGTTATCGAGTGAAATCTTTATCGAACATAGAATTCCCCTCAATAATCCCTTAAACCCAACAATCTAAACTACTCACACATACTAGAAAAAGCCATGATTAAATTAAACATGAGATTGGTGAAGAAGCCTCACGAATTAAAGAACTAACCTCGGTGAGAAACCTCCTCACCAATCCCAAAAATCTCAATGCAAGAGTACAAGAATGAAAGCAAAACTAATGTGTAGAAGGGTCTCTAATGTTGTCTAAAAATTCTGTCTAGAACAAGTATTTATAGGTCTTCAACATGCTTGGGTCGTTTTAGGATTTGACAGGAAAAGACGGTTTTGGCCTCGGGTGAAGAAACAACTCGTCTTGGGCGGAACTGGGCTTGGCCACGGTCCGTTGCTTCTGGCCGCGGTGAACTGGGCTCTGGTCGCGGATGAAATGGCTCCAGGGGCGGCAGAGTGGTGCTTGGCCGCGGGTCCGACTCCTCGACCCCGCGGTGGACTGCTTCTTCGGTCAGCTTCGTCGGTCTTCAGTGCTTCGGGTATAATTAAGGATCCAACCGTTGGATTGTTTCCAATCCACTTGCATTGGAAAGCTGGTTGTCTCTACGTTGTTGTATCCAAATTTGGTGATGATCAGACGGTGAAAAGGTCTTCTTTGATTGCAAGACTTCTTGATGGTCCAAGTTTATCCAAAAACGTACTTTTGTTCCGAAATGCACTCTTTTACTCCGAGTTACCTGAAATGAGTATTAAAACCGCAAACATGTGAAACCCGTAATAAAAGCATAGAAAACCAAGTGGAACACTTATTAAAGTGTTCTAAAATATATAGCAAAACGGGTAAAAATACGGTGTTATCACACCCCTAGACTTAAACATTGTTTGTCCTCAAACAAGACAAAGCTCAAGCTTGGAAATGATCAAACGAAAATCATCGGGAACTAGAAATCTCAGAGACCGTCCTTCTAAACCATAACCATCGAACTACATCAATCGCAATCTAGCCTAGAAAATTCTCATTAGAAGTTCGCGTAACACTAGTCCACGGTATCCGTCATACGAAATATAAACTTTCAAAATCCAAAAATCGCCGGAGGATTAAAACAAGACAATCGATGCTAGGTATACGAAATAGTATAGGCGTAGGTTTCTCATCAAAAGGATTAAACCAAGACAATCGATGCTAGGTATTAAGGACATTTAGAGGTGAGGTTAAGAGTGTTTCGGGTTACAGTAATTTCGCCAGAGGGTGCGAGATATTAGGCAAAACAGCAAGAGAGGAAGGACATATTGATCACCACAACTTCTAGTCACTTGTTCTTGCATAAAAATGTTGCACTTCCTCCTTTCTCCGAAAACTGAAATTTTATGTCATTCCCCCAGACTTAGAATTTTCTGTTGGGCTCGGAATGACATATTTCTCACAAACGAACCATGAATGCATTATAAGTATTTCGACCAACCTAGACTCTTTTAAGGCTCTTGTTTCCTTTCACTTTCACTTATTTTCGAAAAGGGCAAACGCCTTTTATTAAAGTAGAGTCTTAGGGGCACGAACATTTACCATGATTTTGAGTTTTTTCAAGGCATAACCAAGCTCACATTTTTGTTGAATTCACCACCACCGATCGCGTATAGTCTTTTTCTTTAGTGACTAAAAGATGTGTCGTTCCTCCCTCTCCAGCGTTTTTGCACATATCTGCACATAAGTCACAAAGAGAGTTGCATGAGGTTTGAACAAAGGTTAAGTTTCGGGTGGGATACCAACTAAAGATGAGTTGGCCATTCATGTACCACAAAAAGTGGTAAAATGTGAAAGAACGTCATGAATGTATGATTCGTTATCTTTGTCTAAACCTTTGATGAGAAAATTAAGTCAAGATTAAGTCCAAATCAAATAGAGCTATCATATTCCATCCTAGAGAATCTCTACGGTCTAAATTCCTCTCGAGATTTCGCATTACCAGAAGTTCTCGCTACCGCCTAGTCTAGAACCAAATTACGAAAGAGCATGTTACTAGGAGATAGCGTAGAAGCACACTGGTCGGTTATCGTCATGGATTTCTTTCATCATTCCCTCAAAACGTATTCCTAAGCTTTTCGAAAAACTTGTAATTTTTTAAGAAAAACGTCGAAAACTGCAAAATGCAAACACAAATGAAAGAAGTGGTGGTTAGTAAGGGATGGAATCCTCCCCCAGACTTAAATCACACTGTTCTCAGTGTGAAATAAATCGGATAAGGACGAATAAATAGATGGATGTAAATAATTGAAAAAGTTTAAGGGAAAAAGAAAACTTACCTGGATGCGGTCGGGGAATGGATGTGGGGATGGAATGGTGGTGAATGGGGGATGGTAGATGGTGATATGGTGATGGGAATGGATGTGGGGATGTTTGGGAATAGTTTGGAATCGATCGAGGAATGAAACAAACCGTTCGGGATCGGCAAGGGGCTGGCCGCGGATCGGACTTGTGCGGCTGCGGCTATTGGCAAGTCGGCCGCAGGTCGGTTGATCACGACCGCGACCAAGGGCTAGATCGCTGCGGGTCTGGCTTGTGCAGCCGCGGTCGAGTCCTTCCTTGCGGTTCGGGCTGGACCGAGCAGCCTCGAACCGTGTCTCCATCTTTTTGTCTTTTCTGTTTTTTGATTTTTTTTTGGTTTTTTAGAAAACTGAGAAAAGAAAAAGTTAGTAGAAAAAGAAAGAAAAACTAGAAAGAAAAGCGTACTTAAAATGGGGTGCCTCCCATTGAGCGCTTTTGTTTAAAGTCGTTTTGCTCGACGTTGGTATCGAGGTGAGCTCAGTCGTAGAAAGACAGTGTCTTACGACAAGTCTTATTTGATCTTCTTTTGGTTTCATCGTCATGTGAATCATCACTTGTTCGTGGATCGGGATCAAGTTCGGGATCCATCGTGCTAGAATGTCTTTCTTTTCCTTTTTTGAGTGGTACGGCAGTGTAGAACATGTCTTTGTAGATGTTAGCGAATGAAACACGTCGATTTGGCCAATCCATGATGGCTCCAACGGTTGATAAGTGATATGCTTGGTTTTTGTCGGTTTCTAACGCACGTTTAATATTCCTTTCAAACGTTTTATTGAGTCAAAGTTCGTTTTTAGAGTCTTTTAGTCATTTATTTAGTTATCTCAGATAAAAAGGCGTCTAAAAAAGAAATTGGAGTTAGGTGGGCAAAAACGTATGGAACCGTGAAGAAAAGGGCAAAATCAGTCGATGCACTCCTTGCATCGAATTTGATCGATGCACTAGGTGCATGGACCGATGCAAACACCACCCGATGAATGAGAAACGACCGATGCAAGGAGTGCATCGGTCGGTTCAGGCTAGCCCGAGAAACTGTAATCGACATATGCAAAAAGTGCATCGGTCGATGCGTGCCTGCGAGAAGAAAAAGGAAATTTCTGAATTTCCTGTTTTACCCTGGAAACTGCTTGTCTCGACCTAATTCGACCTAAGACCTATATATACTCTATTTTTAGCCTCTTTGACGGCTACGCTTTATTTTCTATTCAGACTTTTTGCTCTTGATCATTGTAAGATTTGGAGAAGAATCTTTGCATCTATTGAGAAGAATTCTAAACCCTTTCTCTCTTTTTATATTATGAGTTCTTCATCTCTCTGCTTGTTCTCCGTTACCATGTCTGAGTAGTTCCATAGTTAGGTTTAGGGTTTCGAAGGGATCCATGAATCATTGAATTAGATAAGATAGGGATTTATCTTTTGTGGTTTTCGCTTATTGTTGTGTTTATTTCTTAGGCTTGAGCTAACCGCTAGGTCTATGAACTAGGGTGCAGCTTACCCTATGAGCACGAGAGTGGATTAGGGTAAAGTTTAACCTATGAGCACGAGAGTGGATTAGGTTGCATAGAAAGAACATAAGCGAGCGAATCGTCCTTAGCATGCGAGAGTTGATGATAAGGCGATTCGTGAACATATTGAACATGCTCCTTAATGCTGACTTAGAATTCTATGAGCACGAGAGTGGATTAGGTTGTTAGGTTTAGTAACCATGAGCACGAGAGTGGATTGGTTAATATTTATGTTTGAGTTTGAAACTTGTGTTTAATTATTTCATGAATAGTTGTCTGATTTGTGATCTCTGGATTTCCAAGAACAAACCCTTGACCTAACGTTTTCCCTTATTGAATTTACATCGTTTAAATTGCGTTCGTTACTCTTTCCAAAACCAAATATATTCTTGTCAAAGCTTAGTTTCATAATTGTGAGAATTGTAGTGTAACGGTGGTCTCTGTGGATTCGATCCTAAAGTACTGCATTGACAACCGTTATGATTGCGGTAGTGTGAGCTTTAGTTTTAATTGACTGAGTGGTAAAACACCTAGATCAATTTGGCTCTGTTGCCGGGGACCAATAGCGTTACCTTCAATTCTGAATTTGAAAAATAGTCTAAGATTTTACTAACGTATTTGATCTTATTCTCTTGTGTATTTCAGGCGACTAACCAAAAAGCTGAATAGAGTTACCAGAAGGAGGGGCTCTGAAAACCTTTGCGAGCTCAGCAACGAAGAGCTAGCAAGGTTAGAACGAACGAACTGGAGGGCAAGGACAATTCCTATCATCATGGACGAACAGAACAACAAAACGCTGCGGCTGCTGAACTCCAGAGGTTGCAACAGCAAGTGCATCAGTTGCAACAGCAGCAACAACATCAACAACAGCAGCAACCTGCCATTGGGGATTTGGACACGCCTCATGCTTTCTACCAGAACAGAGGTGCCATCCGTCCACCAGCTATTACGAGACTAGATTATGAGATCAAACCTCAGATGATTGCATTGGTGAAACAGCACATGTTCCATAGTCTCCCTGCAGAGCATCCAATGGACCACATTGAGAACTTCGAAGAAATCTGCAGCACTACCAAGTCGAATGGGGTACCAACTGATTACCTCAAGTGCAAGCTCTTCCCTTTCTCTTTGGCGGACAAGGTGCTGAGAAGGCTCAAGTCACTTCCACCTGGGTCGTTGACTGCTTGGGATGAATGCATAGCTACTTTCTTGGACCACTTCTACACCAAGTCTAAGACAGCTTCGCTGCGAAACAAAATCACTACTTTCCAGCAGCACGTGGGAGAGTCCTTTTGCGAAGCTTGGGAGAGGTTCAGAGAGTACCGCAGAGAGTGCCCTCATCATGGGTAATCGGATGGGCATATTCTTAGCATCTTCTACGATGGATTTGACTAGGATTATAAGCACGCTCTTAATGCTGCGAGCAATGGAGACTTCATGACCAAAACTAAGGAAGGAGCGTACCAGTTGATAGAGAACTTGGCTGCAAGTTCTGGAAATCGCTGCCTTGAGTACGACAAGTCTAAACGTGTCAACAGTGCGGAGTTGCAGAAGATTGATGAGTTGATTGAAAAAGTGAACTTGCTGCTGTAGGGAAATCAGAGAGGTGTGCAGTCTTGCGAGGAGACATGAGATGTAGTTTTTTGTCGGGGATTAGCTAAAGATGAGAGTGATGAGATGCAGGAGGTGAACTTCGTTAGTGGACATGGGTATGTGCAAAACAGAGGATTCAACCAGATTTACAGAAACCATCCCAATCTGTCTTACATAAGTACCAATGTGGAAACTATCAAGTCTATCCCCAGCAAGCTCAACAATCCCAAGGAAAAACTTTTGTGCAAAACGCTGGCGTCTCAGGTTTTTCTCAGGGCTTTCAAGGTCAGAACAATTTCCAAGGTGGGTTTCAGCAGAAACAACCATTCAACACCTTCCAAACAGCATCACCAGCCCCAATCCAAGTTCATGCGAGCTCTGCGAATGGCTCTCAAGATGAGCTTAAACTGCTCATGCAACAGCTTCTGCTCAACCAGCAGCAATATGCTTAGGAGAGAAATGTCAAGGTTGATAACATGTACAACGATCTCAACAACAAGTACGAGGCTGTATGCACTCATGTGAAGAAGCTGGACACTCAAGTTGCTCAAAATGTCGCAGCAATCAAGCGACAACCAGGAAATCTTTCCGGAAAAGTAGAGACAAATCCTCTAGAGCATTGTAATGCAATCACTGCTCAAGGAGCAATGAAGACTATGCATGAGTTGAGGAATGAGGTTGAAACGCATGCTGTTGCAGCAGAGAAGAAATACGCTTCCATCACCCCACCACCATATGTTCCTAAGGTGCCATACCCTATGCCACCCAGACACCTCATGAAGCCTATTCGTGTAGAGAAGCTGAGTGGTTTTGATAAGTTGGTGAGGAGGATTCCCCATGAGATCTCGTTTGAAGAAACCTTGGACTACCAACCTTTGTTAGATTTCTTCCAGAATTGCAGAGAGACTCTAGAAGAGATTAAAGCACTCTTCATTAAGGCAAGGAGCACACCACCACCAATGAAGCAGTTGTCTAAGATTGAAGACCCCAGAAAATTCGCTGTTCCATATTCTATCTTCGGAGTCGAATTTAAAGAATCTCTTGTAGATTATGGGTCTAGCGTGAATCTGATGTCGAAGGCTGTTGCAGAGAGGTTGGGAATTGCCGATATGAAGCCTCCTCAGATGACTCTTGCGTTCGCCAACTCCTCTACCACAACCCCATATGGTATCAACCCTGATTTGCTACATCTTGCTTGGTTCTTTCAACTCCTGAAACCGAGTTCTAAGACCAGGCAAGACAACCCAAGATCCAACCCTTGGAAAAATACTAATATGTATGTAAGAAGCAAATTAAAGACCAACTATTGGTTTGTAAACATGCTTTGCATCAACCTTTTTTAATGACGTAATCTCTTGTAGCCATTTTAATGTAGGAAATTGCTTGGTTCCTACTGATTTCCAGGTTGTGGAGATGAGTGAAGGTTCCGATATGCCATTGATTATGGGAAGACCATTCATGGCTACAGTGGGGGCAGTTGTAGACATGCCCAATAAGAGAATCTCACTCTCTATCATCGTCAAAAAGGTCTTCTACAAAGCCATCCCCACTAGATGAGCTCCAAACACGTCTCTTGCATCACTATTGTCACAGGAGAGAAGCCGGTGGTTGATCCTTGGAAAGAGCCTTATAAAGAGGACACAATCAAAGTAGTCTTAGATGATCCTCCTATTATCAGCAAGAGCGATATCATAAAGACTACGACACAAGGGAAGGTAAAAAGAAAAAGAGTAAAAGGAGATGCATATATAACTTTGATCCCTCAGAAGTGTGATGGAGATTCGATTGAGTATAAGGTAAAGTGCAAGGGAATATCGAAGCCATTCTCAAAGGTTAGAGCACTTCTCACTTCAGAGCTGAAGGAGAAGGGAAAAGATGATGTAAAGGGGATGATGATCAAAATTCTGAAGCTAGAGATATTTGATGGTGGGACTTGTTTCGGGGCAAGCTGTCACGCTCTTCCTGACTGATACATGAGCCAAAGTCAAGCTATACGACTATAAACAAGCGTTTGGTGGGAGGCAACCCACCGGTACGTTTTCTTTCATTTTATATTATCTTGAGTCTGTTTGGCCTTCTTCTTGGTTGATTTTCACACCGAGACGGTGTGAAGTAAGTCTGGGGGAGGGTCTCTATCGTTACTAATGCTATTTCTTTATTTTGTTTTTCCTTTTTAGTCATTTTGATGTCTTCTTTTTAGTTATTCTTTTTTTATTGAGTCAAACCTTGTTGGAGATTACGATCACGACCTTTGAATTCTTAACTAATTTTGCATCTAAGTGACCATTGTCGCAGGGCTAGTTTTAGATCAGACTAATGAAAAATCTAAAGGCTGACTAGTCAAACAGAGGCACCCATGTTTCCGAGAAAATTCAAAAGCTTGAGCTAGTTTATGAGCTTTTCCTTTTACCTCATCATCGTGATTGGCGCCTTCAGAGCTTGACTCCTCACTCGTATCTGACAAGATAACCTGTGTAAAAATATGGTACTCCTCTCCCTTATTTAAGATAAAAAGTAGAAAAGATGAAATGACTTTCTTTCAGGTAAAGGGTTAGGAAAATTTCCATCGATCCCATTATTTTATCTTGAAGGAGATGATCACACTAAGGTCGGAAGCGAGGTTAGGAAAATTTCCAGAGATACCACTATCCGCCTAAAATGAACAGAGGATTCGGTGCAAAAACCATCAATACTCGCGTTCCATCCACCATTAACCCTACGAAAGAAATTGAGAAAAGAATAAGTCTGGGAGAGGGAAAAAGTACCAAAGATTGTGTTGTTATCTTGTCACGATATCGAAAGGGAAAAAGTCTAGAAGGTTCTTGGCACCATGACCTTTGATGAGAACCAGTGATGATAGCTTTTGATTGATACACGAAATAATGAGTTGAATCTGGGAGGCTGCGATGCTTGCAGAGAAGTACAAAGTGGTTCGATCTAGAGCTAGTTCGGCAATACGTGGATTACTAAGATAATGGTCATTACAAAATTCTAAAGGAAATGTGAGTCTCCGTGCTTTTTAAAACTTTTTCTTCTTGCTTAGTTTTATGTTTGCTTGAGGACAAGTAAAAGACTAAGTATGGAGAAATTGATATGCTTGGTTTTTGTCGGTTTCTAACGCACATTTAATATTCCTTACAAACGTTTTATCGAGTCAAAGTTCGTTTTTAGAGTCTTTTAGTCCTTTATTTAGTTATCTCTGGTAAAAAGACGTCTAAGGATGAAATTGGAGTTACGTGGGCAAAAACGCATGGAACCGTGAAGAAAAGGGCAGAATCGGTCGATGCACTCCTTGCATCGGTCGTTTCAGGCTTGCCAGAGGAACCGAATTCGATCGATGCACCTAGACCGATGCAAACGCCACCCGATGAATGAGAAATGACCGATGCAAGGAGTGCATCGGTCGGTTCAGGCTCGCCCGAGAAACTAGAATCGACCGATGCAAGAAGTGCATCGGTCGATGCGTGCCTGCGAGAAGAAAAAGGAAATTTCTGAATTTCCTGTTTACCCCGGAAACTGCATGTTTCGACCTAATTCGACTTATGACCTATATATACTCAATTTTTAGCCTCTTTGACGGCTACACTTTATTTTATATTCAAACTTTTTGCTCTTGATCATTGTATGCTTTGGAGAAGAATCTCTGTATCTATTGAGAAGAATTCTAAACCCTTTCTGTCTTTTTATATTATGCGTTCTTCATCTCTCTGCTTGTTCTCTGTTACCATGTCTAAGTAGTTCCATAGTTAGGTTTAGGGTTTCGAAGGGATCCATGAATCATTGAATTAGACACAAATAGGGATTTATCTTTTGTGGTTTTCGCTTATTGTTGTGTTTATTTCTTAGGCTTGAGCTAACCGCTACGTCTATGAACTAGGGTGCATCTTACCCTATGAGAATGAGAGTGGATTAGGGTACATTTTAACCTATGAGTACAAGAGTACACTACAAGAAAACATCGTTTTGGCGACTGCAGAAGTAGTCGCCAATTAGTCTCTAAAAGGTTGATTACGACTAACGAGCGACTAAACCATGTAGTCGCTAATATTTAGTCGCTAAAGTAAGTAGTCGTAACATTAGTCGCCAAATGGCGAATACATTACGACTACACCACATGAACAGTATGTAGCCGTTCAATCGTCGTAAATTAGTCGCAAAACTTTACGACTAATCGGCGACTACCTTTGTAACACCCCGACTCAACCTTCCATTAAAAGGACCAGGGGAGTCGGCAATGCCACCCTCGACTTCGCCTCTTTATCTCCGTAAAGAAGACGTGCCGGACAACGTAAATTAATCAACATCAATCAATCCTGAATAACACTCTCATTAAATCCCAAATAACGTCTTACAAATCCCATCTTAAAACATAAACCAACTGAAGCAAATAACTAGTAATTGTCTTTAAATCCAAAGTAACAGAAAGCCAATAAAATCGAAAGAAACTCCCAATTCTCAAAACAGCTCACCATGCTGGAATTACTCGTCCAATTCTTCATAGTCAACACCATCATCATAATAATCATCATCACCTACAAGAAGAGAGAGGGATGAGTAATTTGGATTACCTAGTGAGAACTAAACCTAGAACTCATCCCCATAATCACTCGTATTCAACTAGTACATCAAGAATAGGAATAAACAAGCAATCAAGCATCACGCCCTAGAAGCGCCCACACAACTACCAAACAAGAGGTTGTCCAATTCAGAATATATATTCCGGGCATTAGCCCACAAGTTGTGAGTACAAGACTCTAGCCACGAATGGCGCCAGGGTTCGCTCCCACCCCCTACTGAGCGTTGGGCTTGCATCAGGTTCAACTGTCTCCGTCTCGAAGGACGTCTTCTGAACAGAAGTTACCCTCGCCATGTACCATCAAAGAAGTGAGTCCCGGTGTATTTCCAGTTACACCCGCCTAATCCCTCTAACGAGACTCCGGCGTCTAATGTAACCGCACCGTTCCTCGACACACAGTTCGTGCCACAGGTTCCTCATCACATGTGACGAATACCTAGAGTGCTCTCACACCATCTAGCTACTTTACATCCATTAATCATACGACAGGGTTACCAAACATGTATGTTGGTTCTTCCTCTAATGAATTCCTAATCCATATTCGTTATAAGATGTAGATAAAACAAATTGTGCCCGTACTTTGTAGCACGTAGCATACCTGAGTATACTTAGACTCAATACACCAGAAAAAGACAAGAGAACATAGATAGAAGTCTAGATCTAATCCTCACCTTAGCCACTGATTGACAACACGATTGCAGATGCTCCTGAGGCTCAAATCGGTTATCCTTAAACCGAGAGCTACGTCAACATGTCCTTAGGATCTCTGCAAAGTTTCAGGTCGATCCAGATTGATTTGCCTATCCAAACAACTCGACTCGCTAGACTGGTCTAACCTGTACGACGCGCAGAACAGTCTCGGTAAAACTAACATAACTTCCAAACCACAAGCTAGAACACTGACATATTTCACAGAGACCTAGATCTATGGGTAATAAACATCCTTACCAAATATCAGCTTGATGGGTTCCCTATCGAACCTCCAGATCGGTTTCTCCTCTCACTGGTCGCAGATCCGTATTGCACAGATCATGCATAGGAAAACATCCATAACTTTTATATCACAACTCCGAATATTAATCCGCTTTCGGCGTTGGATAGATTAGAGAGTCAAGGAAGTACTTACCAAGTTTCAGATATTTTGGATCTGTTTTGACCATTCCTTCCTTCTTTCTACCAGAACGGGTCTAATCTGCCTTTCCTTGCCTTCAGGTGGTTACGATGGATTCTCCTTCAAGGTGATTCGACGGTGGTTGCTCAGAGGTGATTTCAACAGGGCTTCGCTGCAAGAACGTTCTGCCTCCTCTTTACCACAGGCTCTCTCTATTTATAGAGGTGAATGATTCTAGGGTTAGGGTTTTCTATTAGCTTAGTGGGCTTACGGGTTGGGCTTTTAGACTAAAACAATAATTAGGCCCACATTTTGAGATAACCGAAATTAAAACAGACCGGTTTTTGTAGACCGAAAATCGGGATGTTACAACCTTTGTGACTTGTTAACGACTTTAGAATGGTTCTAGATGCAGTCGGATAGTTTTAGTCACTAAATAGTCGTAAATTTTAGTTACTATTTACCGACTATTCTATGACTAATTGAACGACTATTTGGCGACTAATAGGAACATCAAGTTTCGAGGATGTAAATATTTTGCGACTACTTAGCTATTCTTCTACTAAGCAGAGCATTCAGAGCCCGCAGCGTGTCCACGATGAGATCCGGCAACACTGGAGCAGATTCGTCATGGAAGCTGTGTCCATGAGAAGATGGATGACTCTGAGCATGAGAGTCATGAAGTGGTGACGCAGGAGCGTCCTCCAGTGGAGCCGAAGCAGTCGCAGGGAGTTCTTGTCCACGGTGTTGAGGCATGGAGTTCTCGAAAAGTTGTTGTGGCGGTGGAAAGCTCCGCACATTTGGTGCTGACGTTGATGGTTTATCTTTCACGGGGAATTGAGGTGGTGCAGCGTGAAATTGTACTGCGGCGGTAGATGGTTCGGTGTTCGAGATGAAGACGTGGAGCGATTTGACCCTCCGGCTCTCTGAGAAACGTTGGGAACGTTTTTTCTCTTCCGTCCTCCAACGCACTTCTCTGTAGGCATCTTGTGCTCTTCTCTGAGAGATTCGCCGGAAAGATTGTGAGGCTAGAGTTTTTGCGACCTTGAAAGGCGAAATAGAACTTGAAAGGAGAAGAGATTCGACAGGGGGATTCGAATAAGAGATTGATATATGAAGAAGGTGAATCGAAGAAGATGAATCGAAGAAGAGGAATCGAAGAAGTGGAATCGAAGCAGAATCGAAGAAGTTTAGAGCAAAAGGGGAATCGAAGGAGAGGAATGGAAGAGGAATCGAAGACGAAGGGGAAGAACAAAACGCATGACTTAGGGTTTCGTAGTTAGGTTCACGGGCCTTAGATTAAAATTAGGTTATGTTTTTGCGAGATTGGTTTGGGCCTCAACCCAATTTTTTTTTTTTTTTTGTGTTTAGTATTCGGCAAACCTGAGATATTTGTTGTCTCACGCATCCGGAAGCATCCAGACTTTTTCCCTACAAAAATAAAATAAAAAAATAAGAGATAGGAAGTGAGATTGGCTTTCAATCGTGCTTTCATAGATCAATCTGTAGAGGTAAAATCTAACCCGCAATTAGAATATATCTTGTTCTTTTGTTTTAGAGAGCTTGTATTTTTCTGTGATTTTGTTTTATTTCTGAACTTCTATCGTTCTTTTGTTGTTGTCGGAAAAGAGGCACGGATTCACAGCTACGAAAACTTGAACAAACATATGCTTAGACTGTTCATTCATGTGGATCTAGAGCTCAATAGAAGATCTTAAGGTAAAATCCCTACCGCAATCTATGTTTCCATGTCTAATTTGCTCAACAAATTATAACCAAAACACTTCATTTAGCAAAATGGAACAATTTAAGATCTATATAAGATATATTAAAAAATGAATTACTTCAAAACAGAATTATATTTTTGTTACTTGAAAACAGAATTACTTGAAAACAAAATATCCGAAACATAGATTCCATAACAAAATAACAAAATGTCTGAAACAAAAGAGTTCTTGACCAACTACAACCACAACCAAAATATCCGAATATCCGAGACAATGAATAAAATGAAGCAAGATTTAAATTTTGAAAACAAAGACAATCATGTCTTAGAATGGCTTAAATCCAATCTTGTGTTCATTGTTGTAATTTGCTGGTAGAGGATATGGGTACCTGTCAACATTAAAGGGTTTACAAAATTAGTAAACAACATCTAATCTAAAAATACAGAATACTTAGTAAACGTTTTACAACTGTGTTATACATTTATCTTACCCGTTCATAAATTTGTTGAGTTCTAAGAAACTATAATCTTCAAACTCTATATTGGAAAGGCCTTCTTCTGCTGTTAGCCATGTATTATTACCTATAGTTCAAAGAGTTTTTTGTTGTTAGTAAGGTGTGAGATATAACAGAAACTAGACAATGATTAAAAAGATAAACTCACCTCCGAATTTTTGGACACAGAAACATCTTAAAATAAAGAAAATGTGTCATTCATGAGCACTTGTAAAACTTGAGGATAAATGCTCACCCGATTCTCCATAAGCCAAACACTCTAACCCTTTAAACATGTCATATAGGAATATTCATTTAGAAACGTATTCCAGTTTGTAAATTCTATCAAATAATTAGATTTCACTTACTCTCTGTCTCGGATAGTAAACTGAATAGTTGACTTCATCCTTGGAATCTCATAAGAAGATTCATCCGACCATCTTCTTTCCATCTTTCCAACCCAAGTGATTACTCCTATAACATCTATAACAACAAAAATATTACTATATAAACAATATAAAATATTATGATCTAAATGAATACCTTCTGAATCTAAATGAAGATACCTATAGGATAGCGTACTGTAACAGGGCCTCGGATGATGTCAATGATGGGAGTGAAAACCAAGAAATGATTGTGGTTTGGATAATCTTTGAGTAAGGTGAATTATGTGTCATCCTTGAAATATATCTGATAGAAGTGTGGATTGGTTAGGCCAAGAATATCGCTAAACATCACAAAAAATCCCTTGAGTGAGAACCAGTAACGTTCAAAGTTCTTAACTCAAGAATACTAACCCAAGAATACAATCTCAATGTTTCTCCGGAAACATTGGCTTCTATTCTTGTTCCCTGAAGATCACAAAATATAAAGTTTTAAAATAAATATAACAGAATAGAAGATGATAGATATTACCTCTTCATCACAAAGAAGTAGATTCATCTTTGGGCCAGACAAATCTCATTCTCTTGTCCAAACACGTAAGATCTTGACTTTGAGATTCCAAACTGTTTTAGATGTGTTGATTTTTGATAGTAAGTGTGAAGCTTTGTTTGCCATGGCCAGTTATGTTGAGTTCTCTTAATTTTTTTCTCTTTTTTGCAGGACAATATGTGAGCAGTTGTTACCCTGGTTACGATATATATATATATTGTATAATTAGTAGGGTTGCCGAAGAGTTGGGAAGCCGAAGAGTTGTGAAGCATAAAAAGGAGGAAACAGTTGATAAGGTAAGATTCTCAACTGTCATTATCACATGTAATCTTTCAAAATAGGCAATGATTCACCGCACGAAATTTTTGAGATTCCAAACTGTTTTAAATCTTTCATTTAGATTTTATTAGAAGTTTTAGTTTATATATATATATATATACCACCATCATATCCTGACATTTACCTGCATCAATATATATACATATATATATATATATATTTTTTCGATCAGTCTTTTCAAGATGTCATATCCTTTTAGCTCCAACAAAACCAATCGACAGTAAACATAGCGTGTTACTTAGTTCTCAATCTCTAGTTTTGATTATTTTGTTTGGATATTGCCACAGAGTTTGTATTGTCGATTTGCAAAGAGAACTTACCCCTTTGTTTGTGCAGATATCACGGTACTTGTGGAGGCTATCGTATGAAGTTTTCAGTTCTGATTCTTGGATTGCATTGCTGAAAATGCACCAACCACAAGACTTTTGGGTTTACAGAGTAAAATTCCAATTCTACCATTCCTTTGTGTTTACAAAGGAGAAGCTTACTAAAGTGGATCCTTATTTTGAGAAATTGGCAGATGCAATGGTGGCTTGGATCGAGGCAGATGAAATTGGCAGATGCACTGGGAGGAGCTTAACCCGCCGGTTGTTGATGGAAAGAATTAAGAAGGGACATGGAAAAAATTGGCAGATGCAATAATGTAATACTTTGCGTGATTGTTGGCGTATAATATACTTTGCTCGACATGTATTTAAGCGTGATTGGAAGAAGAATAATGTTTCCAAATTTATAATTCTCATATCAAACATAGATACTGTTGGGATTTTAGCGAATCAAAACTAGAAATTATAGAAAAACGTATTGAGAAGACGACAAATTACACCGTGACACATGACACAATACCGAAGTAACATAGTTAATTAGTAGGGTTCTTCGTCATCTGGTTCTTCATCAGAAGACCACAAATTACACCGAAATTCATCTTCTGGGTCTGCATCTACGACATCGTAATCGAGGTTTATTGGGTTTACTCCCTGTACGAAATTGTCGAGTTCGAGATCTTCAATTGTAGTCATCAATACAGCATCATCATTTTCTGTTTGCAGAAGAGTCGGTTATTTTTTTCATATTCCCCTGAAATGTTTCCCCTCGGATTCACTTCTAGAACATTGAGCCACAACTACTTCGGTTTCTTTGTGTATGGGTACGGAATATAACAAACTTGATCCGCTTGCGAGGCTGTTTTCAATATAAGTTATACATATGTCTATATATGATATCGACATTAATAAAATGCTATATATATAAGTACGTACCTAGAATAAATGGTTCGTATTTATTGTATTTTCTCGATGAAAAAACGTCTACAACGCCACCATTGCTCCTCCGAGTGCCTCTACTGATAACATGGTCATACCAATTACACTTAAAAAGTGTGATTCTCAAATTGACCATCCCCTCGTACTCGAGTTCTATGATATCAGTTAAGGTCCCGTAGAAATCCTATTCATCAGATGCATCAGTGTAATTTTCACCTTTAACACATATCCCATAGTTACATTTCTTTCGTCCAACGCCGTGATTCTGCGTATGAAACAAATAGCCTCTTGTAAAATACATTGGCCAGGTTTTGGCCTTATTCAAAGGTCCATATACTATCTCTTGAACCCAAGTAGGAAATGGATTCGTGGCGTTCCAGTAAGCAGCCTACATATATATAAACAATAGCATCAATATTTATAAGTATAAATGTATGCATAGTTATGAATATTATTTAGACATACATATTCTTTCACCCATATATGATATTCATCAACTCTTTTCGCGGAGAGTTCTTTTTCGGATAATCCTCGGTATTTTGGAGAAATATACTCCTCGAACATACTATACAAGACCAACACAAAAATGAAAAAATATAGTGGATTATATATTAAAACGCATGGTGCGAGAGATGACAACTTATATACCTCTCAATTGGCTGAAAATAGTCACAATTTCGTAAAACATATGCATGTGCGCATTGATAGTCTCTCTCTGAGAGCCATATTTCATGCATGTCTCCACTTGGACGGCCTACGTGCGTAAATATAGAAGGTACTCCAGGGACAAGATATACGGGGACTTCACCTTCATCGAATCTTGTTAACCTGACCGAATGAGTGAAGAGTAATTCACATTAAAATACATAGCATGTGTATACAATATAAATGGCATATATAGTGGACATGATGTGATTGAATTTAGCATTTACCTTGATTTCGTTTGTATATTCGCGGCAAAGTAGTGCTCTGAGAAATAAGCAATCTCGTCATTGATATATGATTCAACAATCGATCCTGCCGCATATCTTTTGTTCTTTGCTTTCCCTTTCAACTTTTTGAAAAACTTTTCAAAAGGATACATCCACCTATATTGGACAGGGCCTCCTAATTCAGCTTCATAGGGGAGATGTATAGGCAGGTGCTCCATCACATCGAAAGCTCCATCACATCGAAAAATGAAGGTGGAAATATCTTTTCCAAATTGCATAGGATCAAAACTATGTTCTGTTTTAGAATTTGAAAGCGAGTTTTATGCAAAGTTCTCGAACATAAGTCCCGGAAAAATGTTCCAACCCCTACAATATACGTGAAAATTGCATGAGGTTACTACATAAATTACTATAATCATATTTAAAGAAATAGTCGTAATTAGTACCTAATAACGCAAGGTGGACATTCCGGTCTAGGAGGTCTGCAAAGATAAATGGAAGTAACCGCTCCATAAAAACATGGCAGTCATGACTCTTCATGCCTGAAAACTTTTGGTTGTTCATATCAACACAAGTCGCTAAGTCTGAGGAATAACCATCTGAGAATTTAACTGCATGTTTCACACATTTCATTAAACGTTTTCTGGCTTCTTATGTCAATGTGAAGGCTGGAAAAGGAGCTTTACCCTCACTATCAATATGTAAGTGTGGCCGAGAACAAAATTGTTCTATATCCAATCTTGACATGTTGCCTTTCGATTTACACTTCACACTCATAAGAGTATTCATGATGTTGTCAAAAAAATTATTCTCTATATGCATCACATCAAGACAATGTCGGAGATTGAGGTCCCTCCAGTACGATAGCTCCCAGAATATGCTTTCCTTGTGCCAGTTATGTTGCTTCCCATAGCCCGACTTCTTCTTTTCGTGACCGTTTCCACCGACGTCCTTTGTTTTTGATGGATTTACACCAGCCAATCGCTCGCAATAAACTTTCTCACCGGTCAAAGTCTGAGGTGGATACTCTCTCGAAGCGTCTTTTCCCTTCATGAAGTCTTTTTTATTCCTCCTCAGTGGATGACCATGAGGAAGAAATCTTCGGTGACAATCAAACCAACACGTCTTCCTTCCATTAGGTAGATGAAAAGACTTTGTATTTTCCATGCAAACTGGACAAGACAATTTACCATGGGTTATCCATCTGGATAACATGCTATACGCTGGAAAATCGCTTATCGTCCACATCAACACTGCTTTTAGATTAAAATTTTGATTCAAGGACACATCGTATGCATCGACGCCATTAGACCACAACTCTTTTAACTCCTCAATAAGAAGTCGGAGGAAGATATCGAGACTAGTTCGCGGATGATTTGGCCCATAATTCAGAATTGTAAGAAATAAATACTTTGTATTCATGCACATACTAGGGGTAAATTATATGGAGTCAAGATCACATGCCACATCGAATGATTACGAGACATGCCAAATGGATTAAACCCATCAGTACATAATCCAAGATAAACGTTACGGGGTTCTTCGACAAACCAGAGATTTTGATCTTGAAAATATCTCCACTCCAACGCATCAGAAGGATGACACATTTCTCCCTCCTTTGATTGGTGCTCGGCATGCCATCTCATTGCCGCTGCAGTCTTCTCGCTTTGATACATTCTCTTCAATCGGTCAGCAATAGGTAGATACCACATACGACTGTATGGTACTTTGGTCTACGTTGGTCGTTCTTAGGCTTCCATCTTTGTGCACCACAAAACAGACATTTATCTTCCTTCTCGTCATCTTTCCAGAAGATCATACAATTGTTAATACAAACATCAATTGTATGATATGGGAGGCCTAAATTGCGCATTAATTTTTCTGTCTCGTAATGTGATCCGGTTGATTTGTTTCCTTCTGGTAAATAGTCTGTCAACATTTCGCAAACCGAATCCACTAACATTTCACTCATATTATATTCTGCCTTATTTTTGATATATCATGGTTTTTACCCTATTTAGGTCATGATATAAGTCCTTTTTATAGAGTCTTTCTAGTGTTTTGTAGTATTTTAGAGTCTTTTACAGGTTATAGCACGTTTGGAGCATAATTGGATATATTGGAGCATTCTGGAACATTCTGGAGCGAAACAGAGATCCGTGTAGCTGAGACATCAAAATCACCTGAGTATCGATCGATACCCGTCGAGGAAACATAAGGATCGCGACTTATTGAAGAGTTCAAGAATTGCAGAATTGGCCCAGAAGACTTTGATATTTACAAGATGGCCCAGAACGTGTTTTAGCTTATAAATTAGGTTTTTAGCCACCTGTTTAGGCGATGCATTATTTTACTTTGGTTTTAGAGAGACAAATCTGAATCTCCCTTCGTCCGAGATCAGATCTCTAAACCTTTCTGATTATTCTATTGATGATTTATTCAAACATGTTGATTGTTTCATTCTCCATGTCTGAGTAGATCCACTTTAGGTTTAGGGTTTTCTCATAAAGGATTTCTCTGAATGCTAGGTGAATTGTCTGTTTAGGATTCACCATCTGAATTAGTTCTTCGCTTAGGTTGTGTTCAAAGCTAATTCTAGGTTGGCGAATCTGGAACTTAGATCTTAGGATAATTGATTAGGCACGACAGTGCGATTAATTTCCTGATAGAACCTTAGGTGAGCAAATTGATTATTCGCAAAGAGATTTGGTTTAATTGATTTGTGAACATATCAAACCTGATATTAAAGCTGATTTAGACTTTAGGATTCGCAAAGAAATTTGGAATTCCTAGGATTTAGATTTAGATAATTTTCGCAACGACAGTTGGTTAATTATACCTTAGTGATTTGAGTTCAAGAACTGCGCTAAATCTGAATCCTGCTAGTTAGTTTATCTGTATTCATTGATTTCCTGAGAAAAACCCTGAGCCTATATTCTTCCAATTGAATTACAACTCTTTTAATTTCTGCACTGCTTTCAATTACATCTGTTTGGCTTAGCTTAATTCGATACTATATAATCTATTGTGTGATCTCTGTGAGTCTTTGTGGTTCGACCCCTACACTTACTACAACTACTGCTTTAGTATCTTAGGGTATTAATTTGAGCATATCAAATGTGGCGCCGTTGTCGGGGACTCAATTTCGCCTTTAGATTTTAGCTGTCGAGTTTCGACTAAGTCCGTCAGTATCGATCGATACTTACTAGTATCGGTCGATACTCTGGCGATTTCTTTGTTGGTATCGATCGACACCACTTGGTATCGATCGATACTCAACGTATTTTTTTTTGGTTACTTACGTGCCTTGTCTAGTGTTTTGTTTGCAGGTGTATGTCTGGAACATCTGTCACTGGAACAGCTAGCACTTGTGGAATGCACAAACAGAAAGACCAAGCAAACATCAGGGATGAATAACACAGTGGTTTTAAGAGCTGATGAGGCTGAGATTCTGAGAGACCAAGAAGGTCATGTGTGCAATGATAGAGGGCAGCGACTTGATGAAGCTGGAAACGTCATTGTCCCTGCTGCTGTTATTGAGATTGTCGCGCCAGCTGGGCGCGCCAACGTTGGGAATGCTGCAGGTGATCGCAGTAGAACATTTGCTGAGCACAACATACCTGATCAGTTCTATGCCAATCGATCTGCGATTCGCATCCCAACTTTTCAGAGGAACGACTTCGAGCTGAAGCCTGCGTACTATGCTCTTGTAAGTCAGAGCCCATTCCATGGTTTACCTCATCAGCATCCCATGGATCATATCGAGAGGTTCGAGGACTTGGTCACGGGGATGAAGTACAATGGAGTACCCAACGAGTTCCTCTTCTGCAAACTTTTCCCATACTCTCTTGGTGGGGATGCTGCTTATTGGCTGAAGCAGTTAGCTCCTGATTCTCTAACTACATGGGATGTGATGAAGAAAGCATTCCTGTTCAACTTCAACGATGATGCGAGATCTGAAGAGCTCAGGAACAAAATTTCCCAGTTTTCTCAAGGTCCAACAGAGGGACTCAAGGCTGCTTGGATTCGCTTCAAATCTTATCAGAGAGATTGTCCGCACCATGGGTTCAATCAGGTTCAGCTGCTGGGCACATTTTACAGAGGGATCGATTGGAGGTACCAGATGGCTTTGGATACTGCGAGTAATGGGAACTTCAACACAAGGTATCCAGACGATGCAGTCGTGCTGATTGAGAACTTGGCGTCTAGCAATAGCACCAAGAATGTTGATTTTGAGCGGAAGAAGCAGGCTGGAGGAATTGATGCATCGCAGATTGCTGAAGTTCACGCCAAGCTGGATTTCCTAATCGGGAAGAATCATAAAGCTGTTCACTTTGCTGCTGAGGATGAAGTGGAGGATGTTAACTATGTTGGTGGTTCTGGATTTCAGGGTCAGCAATTTGGGTAGAACAACAACCGAAACTTCAACAACAGTACTCGCAATTACGGGAACTCTTCGTACCAGCCAATCCCTCCAAAGTCCACAGACAATAAGATGGAATCCATGCTTGAACAGGTTCTTCAGGGACATCAGAAGTTGCAAGTGGATTTCAATGGGAAGTTTGACTCGCTGTACATGGATCTGAATGGGAAAATCGAAGCCATCAGTCTCTCCCAGAGGAAGCTGGAAACTCAGGTCGCTCAGACCGCATCAGTTGTAAAGAGGCATGAAGGTGTTCTTCCATAGAGAACTGAAAATCCAAGACCACACGTCAATGCGATCTCCTCAAGTGCAGGAAATTATGACGAGGATTCTGAAATCGCACAAACATCGATCGATACCAGCCTATATCGATCCATACCAGTCCAGACACCTGCACGGGTGGATCCGAAATCACGTGTATCGATCGATACTCCTCCAGTATCGGTCGATGCTGAGACGCAGGTTGAGAAGAAGCCTGAATTTGCTGCATCAGTGTTCGATTACAGAAGTATCGATCGATACCCTGTCTGTATCGATCGATGCTCACCCGAAGAAAAGTCGAAGCAAAAAGCCAGTATCGATCGACACTCACCAAGCATCGATCGACACCATCATGAAAAGCCGATACATAAATTCAATATCGCCCAATTTTGGGAAGACCAAGAAACCGAGTATCAGGCAGAGAGAGCTAAGGAACGAACTGAGAAACGTGCGCATAAGGCCAAGAAGCTGAATCCTGTTCCTAAACACCTCAGAGATCCCATCTCTCCAAAGCAGCTATGTGGCTTTGAGAAGATGGTACGAATGATTCCCCCTGAATCAACCTTTGAAGAAGCTCTAGAGTGCCGTCATCTGCTAAGTCACTTCAAGGATTGCAGAGAAACTGAGGAAGAGATCAAGGCACTCTTCATTAAGGCGAGAGGTACACCTCCACTGAGACAGTTGACTAAGAGGGAAGACCCAGGGATATTCTCAGTTCCATGCTCTATCTCTGGAGTTGAATTCAAAGAGTCTCTCGTTGACTCAGGAGCCTGCGTCAATGTCATGTCTAGGGCAATTGCAGAGAGATTGGGAGCTGACATTCAACCTCCAAAGACATCTATCACGTTCGCAAACGTTTCCACCGCTCTTCCATATGGGGCAATCGCTGATTTGATGATCACAATAGGAGACTGCCTGGTTCCTACTGATTTTCAGGTTGTAGAGATGAATGCAAAATCTCGTACGCAGTTGATTCTCGGAAGACCGTTCATGGCTACGGTTGGTGCCATTATGGACACACCCAGCAAGCGCATCTCATTCTCATACATTGACAAGGAGGTGTACTACACAGCCATCCCTAGAGGAACTCCCACACGTATCTCTTGCATCGATGCTGTAATAGGAGCGACGTTGATATCATATCCTTTGGAAGAGCCCCCTGATGAGCCAACTATCACAGACATTTCAGCTGAACCACCCAGCATTCCCAAGGAAGTTGTCAAGAAGGCCAAGGCAACAAAGAATAAGGCCAAGAGCAAAAAGGTCGAGAATCCCCATGTCACTTTGATACCTCATAAGAGTGATGGGAATTCGATTGAGTACAAAGTGAAGTGCAAAGGAGCCTCGAAGCCATTCTCTAAGGCTATAGTACTTCTTACTTCTGAGCTGAAAGAGAAAGGAAAGGAGTTTGTGGACAGCATGATGAGCAGAACTCTGACGTTAGCAATGTCAAGTTGTGGAGCCTGTTTTGGTGCAAGCTCTCACTCTTATCCTACCTGAAGGGCGTTACAGTCAAGCTATTGACGTTAAACGAGCGCTTGGTGGGAGGCAACCCACTGGTGAGTCTGTTTTTGAGTCGTTTTTCTTTTTATTTTTCGTTCGTTTTGTGTTTGTGTCAGGATAAACAAGGAGCAAACTCGAAATCGCCTGAGTGTCGATCGATACCCTTCAGTATCGATCGATACCCTACGCGATTGAGACAGATTCATGTCGATTTAAGCCTGGTATCGATCGATACCAGGCTGTGTGACGGTCGATACTCTATGTTCCAGCAAGGTAACTTCTTGTTTTTCCCAATTTTACTCAGTTCATTTGTTTTCTTTCACTGACTCTAGGCTAGATAACACTGGGGACAGTGTTGTTCAAGTCTGGGGGAGGTGTCTGCTGACATTGTTTTTGTTTTTCTTAGAGTCAGTTGTTTTATCGAGTCAAAAATGTTTTATTGAGTCAAAACTTGTTGGAGATGATGATCATGTGCTTGAATTGTTGTTTTGATTTTGTTTTTGAGTGACCAGTGTTGCAGGATCAGCTCTAGATCGACTAATGAAAAATCCAAGGACTGACCAGTTGACTAGAAAACATCCATGTCTCCAGCAGAGTTCTTCTGAAGCCTGAGCCAAATTTTGGCACTTCATCAATGTGGTTAGTGTTTACAGAACTTGATTCATCATTCATATCTGACAAAGGAACCCATATGTTTAAAGTAATGGTATCTCTCTCCCCTGTTATAAGTTGATAAATAAGAGCATAAAAGATTAAATTGATTTTCTTCTGAGTAGAGGGTTAGGAAAATTTCCAGCGATCCCATTATTCTACTTAAGAGGGAATGATCACACAAAGGATTGGAAGCGAGGCTAGGATTTTCCTATGATGCCATTATTCGCCTACATCCTTTGATACATAGAGAGGGAAGAACCGGGGATTTGGTGGCAAACACCATCAATACTCGCGTCTCATACCTTGATGTGTATATGCAAAGCTGAAAATAAAAGAAAGAACATAATAAGAAATAAGTCTGGGGGAGAGAAATTGATACAAAAAATTGTGAAAAAGGTGGTTCCTTGTCATGATATTGTCTGGTAAAGAATCTAGAAGGTTCTTAAACATTGACTGCAGCGATGAAACTGGCGATGAGGGTTTTATTTGAACAATGTCTGGGAAAGCTGCGAATGTCTACGGAGAAGTACATGGTGGTTATATCAAAAGCTGATTAGGTGACATTTGGGTACTTGGAAAGAGGGTCATTTCGATGGTTCATGAACATGTGAGTCTCCGCGTTTCAAACCTCTTTCTCTTGTTTAGTCTTCTATTTGCTTGAGGGCAAGCAAATGCTAAGTCTGGGGGAGTTGATATATCATGGTTTTTACCCTATTTAGGCCATGATATAAGTCTTTTTTATAGAGTCTTTCTAGTGTTTTGTAGTATTTTAGAGTCTTTTACAGGTTATAGCACGTTTGGAGCATAATTGGAGATATTGGAGCATTCTGGAGCGAAACAGAGATCCGTGTAGCTGAGACATCAAAATCACCTGAGTATCGATCGATACCCGTCGAGGAAACATAAGGATTGGCCCATAAGACTTTGATATTTACAAGATGGCCCAGAACGTGTTTTAGCTTATAAATTAGGTTTTTAGCCACCTGTTTAGGCGATGCATTATTTTACTTTGGTTTTAGAGAGACAAGTCTGAATCTCCCTTCGTCCGAGATCAGATCTCTATACCTTTCTGATTATTCTATTGATGATTTATTCAAACATGTTGATTGTTTCATTCTCCATGTCTGAGTAGATCCACTTTAGGTTTAGGGTTTTCTCATAAAGGATTTCTCTGAATGCTAGGTTAATTATCTGTTTAGGATTCACCATCTGAATTAGTTCTTCGCTTAGGTTGTGTTAAAAGCTAATTCTAGGTTGACGAATCTGGAACTTAGATCTTAAGATAATTGATTAGGCACGACAGTGCGATTAATTACCTGATAGAACCTTAAGTGAGCAAATTGATTATTCGCAAAGAGATTTGGTTTAATTGATTTGTGAACATATCAAACCTGATATTAAAGCTGATTTAGACTTTAAGATTCGTTAAGAGATTTGGAATTCCTAGGATTTAGATTTAGATAATTCTCTATACCTTAGTGATTTGAGTTCAAGAACTGCGATAAATCTGAATCCTGCTAGTTAGTTTATCTGCATTCATTGATTTCCTGAGAAAAACCCTGAGCCTATATTCTTCCAATTGAATTACAACTCTTTTAATTTCTGCACTGCTTTCAATTACATCTGTTTGGCTTAGCTTAATTCGATACTATATAATATATTGTGTGATCTCTGTGAGTCTTTGTGGTTTGACCCCTACACTTACTACAACTACTGCTTTAGTATCTTAGGGTATTAATTTGAGCATATCAATTTTGCATGACTTGAGCAGCTAAGGATAACTGCGAGTGACCTTCACGACAACCATCGTATAATGGATTTTTTGCACCTTCTAACAAGTCGTAGAATTTATTTGAATGGTTACGTGCCGGTTCTTCTACATTCTAATAACTACCATCCTGATGATAGTTATCAAAACTCATGTAATGACGAAATGCATCATTCACCATATCCACATATCTATCTTCTACTACATTACCCACATCTTCACTCCCAGTTATATAGGTCGTATCAACATAACTCGATCCTAAATCCATATTGATTTCTTCTCCATGCTTATACCAAACATAATAATCTGGCATAAATCCTCCGCTATAAAGATGATTCCAAATTCTTGTCCCCGGGATAAATTTCTCGTTTTTGCAAACACTACAAGGGCATAAAAACTTACCGCCATTACTCTGTGTTAGAAGCTGGCTATTTGCAAATGTCATGAATCCCCCCACCCCCGTTCTGAACTCCGCCAAGAAAATTTCCGTCTCTTCATCAAACCTCTTATACATCCACTCCAGGAAACTATTATAATTGTAATTTCCCGACATTATATAACTGAAAAATCGAATAAGGAGAAGAAATATGTTTGATTTTGTGTTTATGATCGAATGAGGAGAAAAATGGAATGAATTGAGCTTATATAGATATTTCTACCGACTAAATAGGGACTACACGGCGTCTGAAAGGCGACTACATCTTGTAGTCGCATAAAATCGTTAAACCAACCCTAAAACGAATAACACGTATTTTACACCGGTTATTTACGACGGATTACCGACTGCCGTGCGACCCGCCGAAATAGTCGTATATTGATCGCCAAATGATGACTATTATGCGAATCTTGTTTCCCGTCGGCAAATTAGTCGTAACTTAGTCGTAAATCAGCGACCCACCGAACGAGTCGTATATTAGTCGCTAAATTAGCGACTATTAGGCGACTATTATTTCCCGTCGGAAATGTAGTCGTATATTAGTCATCAAATAGCGACTACTAGAGCGACTATATTGTTTGGTCGTAAAACAGCGACTCAATTAAGACCAAATTGTATTAGTCGCCAAATAGTCAGCAAATAGTGGCTAAGTAGTCGCAATGTTTAGCGACTAATTGTTTAGTCGCCATTTGTAGTCGTTAAAACGCAGTTTTTTTGTAGTGGTAGATTAGGTTGCATAGAAAGAACATAAGCCAGTGAATCGTCCTTAGCCTGCGAGAGTGGATGCTAATGCGATTCGTGAACATATTGAACCTGCTCCTTAATTTTGACCTAGAATTCTATGAGCACGAGAGTGGATTAGGTTGTTAGGTTTAGTAACCATGAGCACGAGAGTGGATTGGTTAATATTTATGTTTGAGTTTGAAACTTGTGTTTAATTATTCCATGAATAGTTGTCTGATTTGTGATCTCTGGATTCCCAAGAACAAACCCTTGACCTAACGTTTTCCCTTATTGAATTTACATCGTTTAAATTGCGTTCGTTACTCTTTCCAAAACCAAATATAATTTTGTCTTAGCTTAGTTTCATAATTATGAGAATTGTAGTGTAATCGTGGTCTCTGTGGATTCGATCCTAAAGTACTGCATTGACAACCGCTATGATTGCGGTAATGTGAGCTTTAGTTTTAATTGACTGAGTGGTAAAACACCTAAATCAATAAGAACGGCCATCCTAGAATTATCGGTGTTGCATCTTTCTTCGTATTTTGGACGATGTAACAATCGACGGGGGCTATGCAATCTCCGATTCTTATTGGCATGTCTCGGGCAATCCCTTTTGGTGTGGTACAAGTCTCGTCGGCCATGCTGAGTTTTGTACGGGTATGGTGTATGTGCTTAATACCGATGCGTTTTGCGGTCGATTTTGACATGGTTCTCATGCAAGCTCCGGAATCACAAAGAACATTCTTAAATTCAACTCCACAGATGCTACAAGTGATAAGGAACTGACCTTGTTCTTCGATTTTTTGGAGACTCCTAACGGGTTTTCCGTTCATGACATTGTCGAAAATATCTTCTATCTCCGTTATGGACTCCTTGCTTTCACAAAAGAAATGACCAATCATATGATCCATGTAAGCTCTAGCAAAAGTAGTATTTCTAGGTAGATTATGGACCACGTTGGTGAATTCCTCTAATTTCTCTCGGCTTATGTTATTCGGGTACTCTCGGTACTTCTTTGGATGGTAGATTCGGATAGCATGGGAAGCGGCATAGGGTGTTGTTGAACGTCTCGCTCTAATGAAATAAGCGTGAATGTCTTCCTTGCTCTCATTGTTGTAGCGGAAGAAAGCGTATGTAAGTCCCTTTTCCCAAATTCTTCGAAGGAGCTGTCCATCATGATTGATTTCACAAATCTATTAAACTTGATCAATCTCCCTCGGGTGATGCATTCTGTCCTTGGCTCTTCCGGTATTGGACTTGTTGGTGGTGATGGTGCAAGGTCAGAGTCACTCAACGAGCTGAAATCTAAATTTCGAAAGAATAACCTCGAGTCTTCTTCTTCGGTGTATTGTTCTTTGACTTCATTGGAGGATTGGGCTGATAAAACCATGTTGCACGGTGCAATGAAGTCTTGTTCTAAGTTGCTTGAAGGCTCATATGTGGCTTCTTTGTCAATGGAGAATGCAGCTTGCTCGAGAGAAAGTGTACGGAACTCAAACGGTTCAGGGGTAGGCGAGCAGAGGCTGGCCGCGGGTCCAAGAAACGGAGGCGCGTCAGACGGTGGTGTGACCGCGGGCCAAGCAGGCGGAGGCGCGTCGAGAGGAGGGTTGGCCGCGGCCGGAGAGCTCGCGCCAGTGATGAGAGGAGTCCGTGGGGACTTGTTCGGTTCGTCATCTTCTTCATCTCATTCGGTGTTTTCTTGTTCTTGGGAGTCATTTGGCTTCTCCTCCAGGTCAGGAATATGATCATTAAGTGTCGGATCATGCTCCTCATGATTTTTAGATAGTTCCTCTAAATAAGTTTGTCTTCCGTGTGTCGGATAAGTGACTAACCGAAGCATCGGTTTCTCTAACCTTGTATTCGAGTATGCTGAGACGATACTCGACTTCTTGAAGTTCATCATCAGTCTTCTCTCTGTACCAAGAGGCAAACTCACTAGTCTCTTTAATTTCTTGCTTTGAATCGCGAATCTCCATGGAATTTTGAATAATGTCGTATTTTTTCTTCGTTTGTTCCTCCTCCATGGTTTTTGTTTTTCTTGGATAACACCATCATTTTGTAGAGTTTGTTCCTCAAGGGTGGTGATGTGAGCAGCAAGGTCATCAAACTTCTTGTTGAATTTGGTGTAGATTGTGTCTAGCTTTTTCACTACAAGAAAACAGCGTTTTGGTGACTACAAATAGAATAGCGACTAAATAATTAGTCGCCAAAAGTTGCGACTAATAGCCCACTAAATTCTGACTATTTGGCGACCAATACAATTTGGTCGTACTTAAGTCGCTGGTTTACGACTAAAGAATATAATCGCTACATTTGTCACTATTTTACGACTAATTTACGACCACATTTCAGACGGGAAATACTAGTCGCCTAATAGTCGCTAATTTAGCGACTAATATGCGACTCTTTCGGTGGGTCGCTGATTTACGACTAAGTTACGACTAATTTGCCGACGGTAAACAAGAGTCGCATAATAGTCGCCATTTGGCGACTAATATACGAATATTTTGGCGGGTCGCACACTAGTCGTTAATTAGTCGTTAAATACCGGTCAAAAACTCGTGTTATTCGTTTTGGGGTTGGTGTACCGGTTTTATGCGTCTACAACATGTACTACAACATGTAGTCGCCTTTCAGACGCCGTGTATTCGCTATTTAGTCGCCAGAAATGTCTATATAAGCAACGTTCACCCATTACTTCTGGACTTGAGCTTTAGGTGCTTGGCTGATCTTCTGGACTTGGAAACATGTCTTGGACGTGTTAAACTCTTTTTTGGCTCCATTTTGGATCATTTTTGATGATTTGACCTATATAGACTTTAATGAAAATACAAATACGAAAAAACTACCTCAAAAAGCACAAAACTGAATGAAAATGCTTAGATAAAATACTAAAATCCATAATAAAACAGTAAAATATAGAGTATATCAACTCCCCCAGACTTAGCTTTTTGCTTGTCCTCATGCAAACAGAGAAACTAAGAACAAAAAAGAGGTTTGAAAACGCGGAAACTCACTAATTCTTTAGACCATCGTACTAACCTTCATTGTCATAAACCAAATAGAACAAATTTGACGTTAGATAGAAACCACCATGTGCTTCCCCGTTTTACTTATCAACTTCCCGAGTCCGACCCACATTCTCATAAGGTTACCCAAATTCTCCATTGCTTACTTCTTTAAAGTTAATTGTGTGCGGTCTCATCGAGGGAGTATCGATCAAAGAACATGTATACTTTTCTCAATCAAGTTTTTTGCTTACCTTGACAGTCTTAATTCCGGTTTCTTTCCTCTCCCTTTTTCTCTCTTCCTTAGATCGATTTCTTCTTTTTCTTTTTATTTCACGAGATTAAGGAATACAAAACGCGAGTATTGATGGTGTTTGCAACTGAATCCCCGGTTCACCTCCTTGGATAAGTTTCCATGAGACGCGAGTACTGATGATGTTTGCCACCGAATCCCCGATTCACTTCTTTTGGTATACTTCCATCAGACACGAGTATTGATGGTTTTTGCCACCGAATCCCTGGTTCACTTCCGCACCTTCCATATCCTTTCTGCATTGAATTACTTAACTAAAGCGAAGAGAGAGGAAAACCGTACTCACACAAACTTGTCATGGCAGGCTAGAAAAAGGTGTCTCGGTCAATGTATACCAAGCCCCAATATGAGAAAAGTTAAGTTCATTAGGTTGAAGCCAGCACTAAATCCTTCGTTCTCTTAGAGAAATGGGCGTTTTTATGGTAGGTCAATACACTCACGGGTTTTCCATTAGTCAAAATATGCGGTCAATCTCTGTTAAAACGGTCACTAAAAGTTGGAGTCACACGGTTAGTTCTAAGAAAATCTCATAATTTCGAACATAATAGTTTTGACTCAATAAAACGACTCAAGAAAAATCATTAAAATAAATCAAGAGAAATAAAAATAACATCAACAAAAAATAAAATGTGTCAGTAAACGATAAATCTCCCCCCAGACTTACTTGCTCCGTCTCGGTGTGAAAATTAGCGATAGAAGGGAGCGGACAGACTCGATAAAATAAATAAATAGTAAAGAGAAAATAAAGAAAAATTATGACGAAGGGACCTGGATCAGAACGTCTCAGAAATGAAAGATGAAGTTTCGTTGTCGTCGGATTCGCGAGAAAGCACCTCTGTCTCGTCTGAATCAGCTACGAACTCACATGCTTGTGACAAATAGTTTGTGGCATCATCATCGGTAGCCTCGGTCTGACGGAAATCAGAGATGAGTGAGAGGCGACTTAGCTCGTTGTCCACTTGCTCAGCTCCTAGGGTAGTTTTTGCACATCTTCCTACTCGTCATCCTCATCTCTCAAGTGGTAACTTAAAGTCTCCTCAATATCATGCACAATTTTTTTCCATGTCTTCTTCCTTGTTGATTTTGTGTTTTTCTTCTTCTTTGGACTTGAGGGATGTTCTCCTCCGGTTCTCGAAATACCAAGGGTTTGTCGGTTACCCGAGTAAGCCTACTGGATCATTGTCGAGAGACATCATCCGTCATTGAAATTTCCTACAAAATTAAATTCTTAAAGAACACCATTAGTAAGTTGTAGAATTAACCAAAAATCAAAGAGGTTATCTCAATGCTTAGCATAATAAATTAAGAGCATAATGAGTCAATCTAAATCAACAAGAATGGAAAGAAAATATCAAAACCAATTTTCTCAAAAATATTTGCAATTTTCGGAGTTATTGTTCGTGGCACAACAATTTTCATCAAAAACTTGAATCTTAAGTTCTAGAGTGCCTATAATCAATTATATGCTCAAATTAATACACTAAACATTACTAAAGCAGTTGCTGCAGTATATCAGGGGTCGAACACAAGAACTCAGAGAAATCGCACAATAAATTGTATAGTGTCAAGTCAAGCTAAACTATTCGGATTAAACAAAAAGCAGTAAGCAGTAAACGAGTTGTAATTCAGTGGGAGAAAGATATGTTCAAGGATATTTCTCAGGAAATCAATGAATGCAAAATAGACTAACTAATCAGGGATCAGGTTATGCACGGTTCTCGAACTCAAATCACTAGAGTATAATTAACCAACTGTCGTTGCGAAAACTATCGAAATCTAAACTTCATAATCCCAAATTTCTTTGCAAACTCCTAAGAATAAATCAGCCTTAATTTCAGATTTGGTATGTTCACAAATCAATTAAACCAAATCTCTTTGCGAATAATCAATTTGCTCACCCTAAGTTCTATCAGGTAATTAATCGCACTGTCGTGCCTAATCAATTATCCTAAGATCTAAGTTCTAGGTGATCAATCAAGAATTAGCTTTGAGAACAACCTAAGGTGAAGAACTAATTCAGATTATAAACCCTAAATAACTAATCAACCTAGCATTCAAAGAAATCCCTTATGAGAATCCCTAAACCTAACAAGAGATCTACTCAGACATGGAAATTGAATCAATAAACATGTTTGAATAAATACTCAATAGAAAATAAGAAAGAGTAACAAAAGGGTTCGAAGTCTTCTCTCAACGAACAGAGTATCAGACTTGTCTCCCTCGAAAAGCTCTCTCACAAATCCAGAATAAAATAAAGCCTAGCCAACAAAGTGGCTGTAAAATTCATATAAATAACCTAAATCACGTTTTGGGGCTTCTTGTAAATATTAAAGACTTCTGGACCAAGTTGCAATTCTTCAACTCTTCATTAAAGTCGCGGGTCGTGTCTGCTGTGATGAGTGTCGATCGATACCAGGGGGGTATCGATCGATGCTTGACGTGAAATAGGGTATTCAGCAACACGAACTTCAGCTTTGCTCCAAAATGCTCCAGAAAGCTCCAATATCTCCAATTATACTACAAACGTGCTAAGACCTGTAAAAGACTCTAAAACACTACGAAATAGCAGGAAGACTCTATAAAACGGACTTATATCATGGCCTAAAAGGGGTAAAAACCATGATATATCAACTCCCCCAGACTTAGCCTTTGCTTGCCCTCAAGCAAAACTGAAAACTAAACCAGAGAAAGAGGTTTGAAAACGCGGAGACTCACCTGTTCAGGAACCATCGCAGAGATCCTTTTCCCAAGCACCCAAATGTTACCTAACCAGCTTTTGATCTAACCACCATGTACTTCTCCGTAGACATTCACAGCTTTTCCAGACTCCATACATTATCTCGCAGCATTGTTCAAATAAAACCCTCATTACCAGTTTCATCGCTGCAGCCAATGTTTAAGAACCTTCTAGATTCTTTACCATACAATATCATGACAAGGAACCACCATTTTTATCACTTTTTGTATCACTTTCTCTCCCCCTGACTTATTTCTTATTATGTTCTCTTTTTTTATTTTCAGCCTTGCATATACACATCAAGGTCCGAAACGCGAGTACTGATGGTGTTTCCCACCGAATCCCCGGTTCTTCCCTATCTATGTATCAAAGGTTTAGGCAAATAGTGGTATCACGGGAAATTTTCCTAACCTCGCGGTCAACCTTTGTGTGATCATTCCCTCTTAAATAGAATAATGGGATCGCTGGAAATTTTCCTAGCCCTCTACTCAGAAGAAAATCATTTCATCTTTTATGCTCTTATTTATCAACTTATAATAGGGGAGAGAGATACTATTACTCTAAACACATGGGTTTCTTTATCAGATATGAATGATGAATCAAGCTCTAAAAACACTAACCACATTGATGAAGTGCAAAAATTTGGCTCAGGCTTCAGAAAAACTCTGCTGGAGACATGGATGTTTTCTAGTCAACTGGTCAGTCCTTGGATTTTTCATTAGTCGATCTAGAGCTGATCCTGCAACACTGGTCACTAAAAAAAAATTCAAAACAACAATTCAAGAACAGGATCATCATCCCCAACAAGTTTTGACTCGATAAAACAACTAACTCTAAGAAAAACAAACACAATGTCAGCAGACACCTCCCCAGACTTGAACAATACTGTCCCTAGTGTTATCTAGCCCAGAGTAGGTAAAAGAAAACAAAAGAACAGAATAAAATTGGGAAAAACAAGAAGTTATCTTGCGGGAACATCGAGTATCGATCGACACACAGCCTGGTATCGATCGATACCAGGCTTAAATCGACTTGATGAACCATACATTCGCGATTGGTGTCGACCGATACCAATGGGGTATCGATCGACACTAAGGCGATTTCAAGTTTTGCTCCTTGTTTATCCTGACACAAACACAAAACGAAAAATAAAAAGAAAAAGAATCAAAAGAAGACTCACCAGTGGGTTGCCTCCCACCAAGCGCTCGTTTAACGTCATTAGCTTGACTGTAACACCATTCAGGCTGTGGGTGCATCATCCAAAGGCATTATCTGCCCTGTTGGAATTTTGGCTTTTGCCCAATAGTGTTTCACCCTCTGTCCATTGACAGTAAACTCATCGCATGTAGGACTCATCAGCACGACAGCACCATGTGGTCTGACCTCCTTGATGGTGAAGGGACCTGACCAACGAGAATGCAGTTTACCAAGAAACAATTGCAAACGAGAGTTATACAGAAGTACCTGGTCGTTTGGCTCGAAATGTCTGGAGATGATCTTGTAATCATGATAGGCCTTAGTCCTCTCCTTGTACAGCTTCGAGTTCTCGTAGGCGTGGTGCCTAATCTCATCCAACTCGTTCAGCTGAATCAATCTCCTCTCTGCAGCATGCTTGATGTCAAAGTTCAGCAACTTCGTCGCCCATGCTGCCTTGTGCTCAATCTCCACTGGAAGGTGACATGCTTTCCCATACAGCAAGTGAAATGGTGTAGTACCCAGCGGTGTCTTGAAAGCAGTCCTGTAAGCTCATAGCGCATCATCCAACTTTGTAGACCAATCCTTCCTAGAAGCACCTACTGTCTTTTCCAGAATCTCCTTGATTTGCCTGTTGGAGACCTCGACTTGCCCACTGGTTTGAGGGTGATATGGAGTAGCCACTGGATGGTTTACACCATACTTTTTTAGCAACCTCTCGAAAATCTTGTTGTCCCTGAAGAATCTGTTCCATCATGGATTCCATCTTACTCTCCATGGTTTTTGGTATGAAGAATTCCCAAAATTTCGAGTGAAATCGCTGCTCTGAAGTGGTTTATGAGTGAATTGCTTTGCCCCGAAACCGGATTGGTTCCCCTCAAACTTGTACCCACCTTGCTGATTATTGTTGTTGAAGTTTCGGTTGTTGTTGTTCCAAAATCGCTGACCCTGGAAACCAGAACCACTAACTTAGTTAACATCCTCTTCTTCTTCTTCCACATTAGCGACTTCATCAGCAAAGTGCACATATTTCTTCGACTTCCCGATCAGAAAATCCAGTTTGGCCTGCACGTCAGCAATCTGTGATCCATCAACTCCTCCAGCCTGCTTCTTCCGCTCGAAATCAGCATTCTTGGTGCTATTACTAGATGCCAAGTTTTCAATCAACACAACCGCATCATCTGGATACCTGGTGTTGAAGTTCCCATTACTCGCAGCATCCATACCCATCTGGTACCTCCAATCAATCCCTCTGTAGAAAATGCCCAGCAGCTGAACCTGAGAGAACCCATGGTGCGGACAATCTCTCTGATAAGACTTGAAACGAATTCAAGCAGCCTTGAATGCTTCTGTCAGACCCTGAGCGAATTGAGAGATCTTGTTCCTGAGCTCCTCGGATCTCGCATCATCATAGAAATTGTTCAGGAACGCATTCTTCGTCTCATCCCATGTAGTCAGCGAATCAGGAGCTAACTGCTTCAGCCAATAAGCAGCATCTCCACCAAGAGAGTACGGGAAGAGTTTGCAGAAAAGGAACTCATTGGGCACTCCATTGTACTTCATACCTGTAAGGACCGCACTTTTTTTTTTATATAATTAAACAATAATTACACAATAATAATTATACATTAATTATTACACATCAAACAGTACAACGCAGGTACTAACGATTTAACAACAACAACTGGTATCGATCGATACACCCCTAGTGTCGATCGATACCCACACAACAAAAGCAAGCCCTTGTCCTAATCATCCCCTCTTCACCGCCTTGATTCCACGATCACGCCTTATCTTTACCTGCATCGACAAAAGTGATGCATCAACATTTGGCTCACCAAATGCTGAGTGAGATTGATCATCCCAACAACAGGCTACCAATAAGCACAAGCAATAATCATCAAGAATCAATTAACAACAATAATTGAACTTCCAGCACAAAGCCACAACTGGTATCGATCGATACTCCCATAGTGTCGATCGATGCCCAAACAACACACAACTCCCGACAAGGGACTGGTATCGATCGATACTAAACCAACACCTGGTATCGATCGATACAACCACAACTCAAGTCCACCAACAAGGACTAGTATCGATCGATACACACATGGTATCGGTCGATACCCACGAGACCTAAACACAGGAATCGCCATACAAGCCATAAAAATGCATCACAAGCATCAACTATGCTTAACAAACACCACGCAAGCTTACTTGCTAACCTTTGGTCACAACTCACCTTAAACACGAAGGATCGAGCTCTAAAACGACCTTACCAAGCTCAAGAAGATCTCCCTCTCTTCTCACAAGCTCACGTCGAACCCAAGCTCTTCCAACCTCTCCTTCAAGCTTCTCTCAAGCTCAAACTCTCTTGATCTCGCAAGATCCAAGCTTCTGCAAGCTTTCTTCTCTCTCTCTCCTTCTCTTTCTCTCTCGCTCTTTCTTCCTCTCTTTCTCGACCCTTCTGAACTTACCCTTATCTTATCCTCAAAAGATAGGTTTTATACTCGAAAGAGATAAGAGAAGAAGACAACCAGGAGAAATCCCGACGGGTATCGATCGATACAGCCCAATATCGATCGATACTTCCCGGAACAACCTGAATTAATTATTTTTCCTCAATAATCAATTCTTCCGGAACACGGGCGCTACAATTCTCCCCCACTAACTTAGATTCGACCTCGAATCTTCGTTACCGTTCATCTCCAATGAACCGTTCATCTCCAATGAACCTTAATCGTCGCAACGATTACCAAAAACCTTGGCCAACCCGGCCATCTCAACACTCACACGAGGTCCAACACCAACCTCCGAGGTTTCCCACTCAGTTCCTATGCTTATGACACCGCAGCATCATATGTACTGATTGCTCAAACACACGCCAACCCCATCACTCAAGACACCGCAGCATCTCCGAGTTCCGAGCGTCAGCCATATCCCGCAGGATATCCACCATACCTCACAAGGTATCAACCATACCACATCACCCAAGACACCGCAGCATCTCCGAGTTCTGGGTATCTGCCGTACCACTCCCCTCGATAATATAACCTGAAAGAGTCTCAATACCCCATACCACTCAATTCGAGGGAATATATCCTACGTCTAGGACATACTCCTTACGAATCCACGGTATCACATATCACTCTAGGCTATAAACCACCCGAGTATGGGTACATCGCCACTCACACTCTCAAGACACACCGTCATGCGAGCTATCGGCACCAGAGGAACCAGTCCTCTCAACGAGCAATAAGTTACATATCTCTAAGCATCTCGACTGAACTACCTCCCGTGATCCGTGTAAATCCTCGCAAGGCAACACCGGCATCACCCATATTCCATACCCGGAATATCTGCCGTGCATAACCAATAACCCGGTCATCGCACCTTCCGCAACAGCAATAAGAACATCCATCTTATCACTCTCTTGCATTAACGCTCTTACCCCAATGCAATGCAAAACCGTGACTCCCAAAGTCACCAATAATAAGAAATACTCATCTTATTACACATCATAATGTAACATCGTTCAACACAACGGAAATACAAAATGACACACACATAGCATACAGCTATAACCGAAACTGGAACCTCTCGATGGAACTCAAGCCGCAGCTTGCTTCTGGAACCACTTCTGGAACCTCGCTTCCATCCTAGCCTCTGGCTCCCAAGTTTCCTCCTGCACCCCGCCACAGTCCCACAGAACTCGCATCATCGGAATCCTCTTCCGACGAAGCTCCTTGACCCTCCGCTCGAGAACTCTCAAAGGTCTCGCCTCAACGGTCATATTGGGCTGGAGATCTGGCGGAATCTCAGCCAATACCTCGTCACCCCTATGCAAACACTTCTTCAGCATCGACACATGGAAGACCTTATGAAATGCTTGCATAACCGCGGGTAACTCCAACCGATACGCTACCGGTCCAACACGCTCTACAATCCGGAACGGCCCCAAATACCTCGGACTCAACTTAGTCGCAACAATGGACCTGTTCGGACCTCTCAGTAAAGCCATCTTGAGATACACACTATCTCCCACCTCAAACACAAGCTCTTTCCGCCTCTTATCAGCATAACTCTTTTGCCGATCTTGGGCCTCTTTCATGTTCAGCTTCAAAACCCGGATCTTCTCCGTAGTTTCCTGAACAAAACTCGCACCCAAAGTGCTCCTCTCCCCCACTTGTGTCCAACACAAAGGGGTACGACATGGCCTCCCATACAGAGCCTCATATGGAGCCATCCCAATACTCGCCTGGTAACTATTGTTATACGCAAACTCAACCAAGCTCAAGTGATCCACCCAGTGACCACCCCAATCCAGCACACACATCCTCAACAAATCCTCCAGAGTCTGGATGGTCCGCTCGGACTGCCCATCTGTCTGAGGATGATACGCCGTGCTCAAGTGCACTTTCGTGCCCATCTCTGCCTGAAACGCATTCCAGAACTCCGATGTGAACTTAGGATCCCGATCCGAAACAATGCTCACCGGTACTCCATACAGTCTCACAATCTCCTGCACGTACTTCCTAGCCAAAACTGCTGCCCCATCGGTCTTCTTAATGGCCAGAAAACGCGCACACTTGGTCAATCGATCAACGATGACCCAAACAGCATCCTTGGTCCGAGAAACTGGTAACCCCACCACGAAATCCATCGTGATCATATCCCACTTCCACTCTGGAATGGGTAAACTCCGCAACAAACCACTCGGGACCTGGTGCTCCGCCTTCACTAACTGGCACACGTTGCACGACGCAACCCAGTTAGCCACATCCTTCTTCATCCCGACCCAATGATAATAGCGCTTGAGATCGCGGTACATCTTAGTCGCTCCTGGATGAATCGAGAACATACTCGAATGAGCCTCACTCAGGATCTCTCGCCGCAAATCCTCATCCAAAGGTACGCATACCCTCCCACTAACAAGGATAGTGCCGTTCGCAGATACCTGATACTCAGAACCCTCTGCTCTCGAAGCCTTAACCAAACCCTCATCTTTTTCCTGAGCCAACCGAACTCTGCTCAAAAGATCCGCCTGGTTAGCCGCCTCTAAGCCCAAAGGTTCCTGAGATACAACACATAAGCGCAATGTGCTAATCTCGCTCACCAAAGACTCAACCTCGAGCTCCCGAGCCAAAGCCACCCGCTTCCGACTCAACGCATCCGCAACCAGATTAGCCTTACCAGGATGGTAAGCTATCTCCAGATCATAATCGGCCACTAGCTCCATCCAGCGCCTCTGCCTCAAATTCAACTCAGGCTGAGTGAAAATGTACTTCAAGCTCTTATGATCTGTGAACACCTGCACCTTTCCGCCATAAAGATAAGATCTCCAAATCTTTAAAGCGAAAACTACTGCAGCCATCTCCAGGTCATGGGTAGGGTAGTTGCCCTCATGCTTCCGCAGCTGCCGCGAAGCATAGGCAATAACCTTCCCCCGCTGCATCAGTACACAACCAAGGCCCACCCCCGACGCATCGGTGTACACCACGTAAGGCTCGCCCGACACTGGCAACACCAATACTGGAGTACTAGTCAACATGGCCTTCAGTTCCGCGAAACTCTCCTTACACTCCGAGGACCACACGAAAGGAACATCCTTTCCCGTCAGCTTCGTCATAGACTTGGCCAAACTCGCGAAACCCTTGACGACCGCCGATAATACCCTGCCAACCCAAGAAAACTCCGAATCTCAGTGGCATTCCTCGGCCTCGGCCACGTACTAAAGGCCTGAATCTTCTCCGAATCTACCGATACTCCCTCCGCAGAGATAATGTGACCCAGAAAACCAATATGCCGCTGCCAAAAGCTACACTTGCTCAACTTAGCAAATAACTTATGTTCCCGCAGCTTCGAAAGAACCACACGCAGATGCACCTCATGCTCCTCCCGGTTCTTCGAATACACCAAGATATCATCAATAAAGATAATCACGAACTCATCCAGATACTCCTGGAAGACACGGTTCATCAATCTCATAAATGCAGCCGGTGCATTCGTCAACCCAAATGGCATCACCACGAACTCATAGTGGCCATAACGAGATCTGAAAGCCGTCTTCCGGATATCTACCTCATCGATGGGAATCTGATGATATCCCGACGCCAAGTCAATCTTGGAGAACCAAGTAGCCCCTCTCAACTGATCCAACAACTCATCAATCCGAGGAAGAGGATACCTGTCCTTCACTGTGACTCGGTTAAGTCCCCGGTAATCAATACACAACCGAAAACTCCCGTCTTTCTTCTTCACGAACAACATCGGTGCTCCCCACGGTGAAGAACTCGGACGAATGAACCCTTTGCTCAACAACTCCGCCAGCTGCCTCTTCAGCTCGGCCATCTCTGCTGGAGCCATCCTATAAGGAGCCCTGGATATCGGTGCCGTCCCTGGTTCCAACTCGATCGTGAAGGGATCCGACCTAGACGGTGGCAACCCCTGCAACGACTGGAACACATCCTGGAACTCACTGACCACCCGAATATCCTGCACCCTGGCCTCTCCGATGGCCTCTGGCAAAGAAATCGTAGCCAAATACGCCTCGCAACCCCTCTCGATCAGACGCTCCGCGTGCACAACCGAGATCACGAGACTCCCGGAAGTCGGTCTCACACCCTGATACACCCACTTCCCTTCTCCTCGGTCGAACTCGACCCGCCCTCGGTGACAATCCAGATGCACTCTGAACTTCTTTCCGGTGTATCGGATGGACCTTGCACTCTACTTTGGTCCAACTCTCCAAATATGCCTAAATTGCCTCCAATCACCTAGAAAGTACTCCAAAACATGCAAGAACTCACTAGACGTAATGCAATATGTCCTAATCTCTAAATGAGACCTAAATACCAGACAAAACTATGATTATGCATGTAAATGACACAAAACTCTAAGTGAGATGCATGCTAAAACATGCAATATATGAGTATATCAGGATTTCACAAGGTAAAACCCTAGTCGGATTTTAGAGCTCTTTCTTATAGATCGTTGTTAATGCATGAATCTAGCATCATGAACTAGAGGTTGATTCATAGGTCTTAAAGAACCACCATAAGTGCTGGATCTAAATGCCTGAATCGTTCATCTATAAGAGCGTGTCGCGTCGTACGATACGAAAGTATACAAAAGTATTCATAGGTGTTAAAGAACCACCATAAGAAGAACCAGCGCGATTTTCTGCGAGGCCAGAGACCAAAACTACTGGTCGAGTATATAGATTGTTTGTGCGTAGGATGTACAAAAGTAGACTACGCTATTTATTATGTCCAGTTCGTGGAGTTAAAATCTAGAATCGTGTTACTAAGACCTTAGGGGTCGTGATTGAATCGAGCATACCCTAAGATATTTATGTCGACCCAACACCGTTTTATTATTGTTTACAAACCGTTTTCCCTTTTAGTTGTTGCCATCGATTTTCATACCTAGTTTTCAAGCAATTTTCTGTTTTTTCGTTCTTTATAATTTTCGTGACAAAAACCCTATAAAACTTATTCTCGTTCTAGACTTCCTTGCTAATTCGCTGTCTAATGTCTCATAGAACAATTTTTCCTCCCTGTGGATCGATACCTAAAGTACTACAACGCACGTATGTGCACTTGCAGAACTTTTAGGTTTACAAATTTAAAACCAGAAGTTTCGGAGAACAATCCGACCGCATCAATATCCCTTGGGAAGACAAAGGTATGGGACGCTTTGACAACCAGACAATGATGAATCCGCTAGGACGAGTACAAACTCTCCATCGACCCAGCCCCTCAGAATAACATTGTTAACTATCTAGCGAACACGACAAAGAAAGTAGGTGAAAAGCACTCAAGTAGCCGGTACGAGACCCGACGAAGTGGATCCGATACCGACCCAACTGTTGGATGTGTGACCTGGTATCTTGCCCCGAGTCATGTATTACTATAAATATACCATTCTCTCCACATAGAAGAGGATCCGATTTTACTCTCTTAATTTTCTATGTAACTTAGAACTTCAGTATTTTCTCTCTTCTTTTCCCAAACACATAGCCTTTCTTTGACCTCTGAGACCTAGTCTCACTCGCTTTATGAGCATTTTCCGGCCAACTATTCTTTCACTCATTTGATTTTTAATATCTTTTACATAATTCCCCCCCCCCCAAATCTACTGATACTTCACAGAATCATCTTTTTATCCGGGTCCAAAGTCACTTAACTATTTCATCTCTGTTTTTCGCCTCATTTTGGTTTCTAGTGTATCATATTGTGGTTTCTTCTTATATTTTATATTGTCTTGGGCTTCCGAGATTCCTCAGAAGACACTTTTCCATAGTAATTTCGAACTTCCACACGTTTCCTCATTTTGTAGGAGAGTTATCTCCTAGAGTACGAATAATCCCTGAAAGAGTATGGTGCTAAAAAGGAAAGGGTTTATTCTCTAAGAAATATTGAAATCAAAGAAGGAAGAAACCAAGAAAAGTAACACATCCTGCGAAAATATGGAAAGAATCGGAGGCCACAAAGAGTACGGAGGAACTCCATCCATGCCGATTATAGAAAGAGAAAAGGGGGATTTATACGAAACTGTAACCACCTACCAAGGAATGTGAAGCAAGAACTCAACAACAAAAACTAATGAACATGGAGAAAGGAGGTACCTTGGAGAGGCGTACCTGAGGGGAAACCGAAGGGATCTTTTTAGGTTGGTTCAGGAGGGAAAAATTGCCACACATCTTTGTCTAGATTAGGTGGTCAACCCGGGAGTGTGCTTCACAAGAACATCGGGCAGGAACAGCCCGACCCAAGCGATAACAAGGTCGCGCGGGAACATGGAGCATTGAAAATCTAGTCAAAGAATGAGGCAAAATTAACATATCAACATCAGATGTGTTCAATGTCCGTTATTTGTCCAAGTTCCTTCTTGCTGATGCCGTTGACGATCCGAGGTCGAATCCTTGTGACCCCGAGGGACCTGATATAGTGACATCTACTTAATTGGCAGCACCATCACATGAATATAAATTATTGGTTTTGGTTTTAAGTTTTATTCTTTTATTTAATCGTTGGATTTTTTTTTCCTAATTCCTTTAGGATTTAGTTGTTATTATCCTTATTCAATTCGTGTGTGACTTAGGATTTGTACCTATATAAGCTTAGTTGAAGGAATAGTTCATATATTAATTAATGAAATAGAGTTTCCCTTATTGCCTTGTTACGATATTGATTAAGTTCATCGAGCAAGAATTCGGTTTCAAGAGATTCAGCTCGAATCCCTTAACCGAATGATATATCATGGTTTTTACCCTATTTAAGCCATGATATAAGTCCTTTTTATAGAGTCTATATAGTATTTTGGAGTCTTTTAGAGTCTTTTACAGGTCTTAGCACGTTTGGAGCATTATTGGAATTATTGGAGCTTTCTGGAGCAGTTTGGAGCAGAAGCTGAATTCGTGTTGCTGAGTACCTGATTTCACGGCTAGCATCGATCGATACCCCCTGGTATCGATCGATACTCATCGCAGCAAGACATGACCCGCGAGTTTTCCAGGACTTGAAGAATTGCAAAAGTGCCCAGAAGTCTTTAATAATTACAAAAGACCCCAAGTCGTGATTTAGGTTATATATAGGATTTTACAGCCACCTGTTTAGGCTATGCTTTATTTTGCTTTAGTTTAAGAGAGAATTTGGTGAGAGAGACAAGTCTGATTTCCCTTCGTCCGAGATCAGATCTCAAAACCTTTGTTTCTCTTTCTGATTTTATATAGAGTATTTATTCAAACATGTCTATTGATTCAATCTCCATGTCTGAGTAGATCTCTTGTTAGGTTTGGGGATTCTCATAAGAGATTTCTTTGAATGCTAGGTTGATTAGTTATTTAGGGGTTCATAATCTGAATCTAGTTCTTCACCTTAGGTTGTTCTCAAAGCTAATTCTAGATTGATCACCTGGAACTTAGATCTTAGGATAATTGATTAGGCACGACAGTGCGATTAATTACCTGATAGAACCTAGGTGAGCAAATTGATTATTCGCAAAGAAATTTGGTTTAATTGATTTGTGAATATATCAAACTTGAAATTAAGGCTGATTTATTCTTAGGGATTTGCAAAGAAATTTGGGGTTCTGAAGTTTAGATTTAGATAGTTTTCGCAACGACAGTTGGTTGACTATATTCTAGTGATTTGAGTTCAAGAACCGTGCGTAACATGAACCCTGATTAGTTAGTTTATTGTGCATTCATTGATTTCCTGAGAAATATCCCTGAACCTATCTTTTCCCCATTGAATACAACTCGTTTACTACTTTCTGTTTTCTGTTTAAACTGAATTGCTTAGCTTAGCTCGATTCTATATAATTTATTGTGTGATTTCTGTGAGTCCTTGTGTTCGACCCCTAGCTAGACTACGACTACTGCTTTAGTACTGTTAAGGTATTAAATTGAGCATATCACCGAACAAAGTAGGTTTCAAAGGATTGAACAAAACTCCTAGATTGAGCTACCGTTTTCATGTTCTTGTGCTGCGTCAGGATGGTGTCAGAGCTTTTCTACGCTCCAATAACGATGTCACGTCCAAAGAAGGTTGTTCCTCTTATGGAGATCGAGTTGACTCGCCAATCTTTAGTTGATCTTCAAGCTCAAGTGGAGAACTTGACAGCTACAATTCATACCATGAATTTGGCCCGAGAAGCTGATTAACATCAACACAAAAATTTCAATGACCAGGAAGACGATGATGCATCAAATCACGATACAAATCTGTTTGTTGCCAGGCACGCTAATCGAATCGCAGCCCGCGAGAATGGGCAAGATGACAACAGGTGGGAACACGGTTTCATGGCGGCCAAACCGCGGAAGATCTGCTTGATTGGATCGTCACTGTGAAGAAATTCTTGAGTTCAAATGTGTGCCACTTGAGCGTTGCGTTCCAGTTATCGCGATGAGGTTTCGTAACCGTGTTGTTGCGTGGTGGACTCTATTGAAGCTTTCTCGAGCTCGATTAGGAAAACTCAAAATTGTAGCGTGGGACAAACTAAAATCGAAGATATGAAAGACCTTTCTCTCTTACAACTATGATCAAATAATGTTCATGCGTCTAGTTGAATAGATGATTGATGGATCGATGGACGCCACACACCTGATGTAAAAGTTGTGCTAAGTCGAGTTTAATTCAAAGAAAAAGGAGAAACCAAATAAACTCTAAAAATTCATAAATAAGTATAAAGCTTGACGTCAAAAAAAAAAAAAAAAACATAAAGCTTAAATAGAGATAACACTCAATTTTTTATTCACAAAAATTATTCTTTACATTGATATGTGTTTTATAGGCCCATGTAAATGACCTCTAATGGTCAAATAAATTAATTACAAGAGATCATTATTTAGAATTTAAACAAAAGAAGAATAATTAGCTAGAATCCTTGCCTTTGAATTTTTTGTTTAGACTTTAATAAAAACCTTGGCTGGTGGGAAATTGTTTGAACACTTAATCTGGATGAAAAAATGGATGGAATGCAAACTGGAGCAATGTTAGGCGCCTCCGTTGCCTTTTGACCAAAAGTAAATGGAATTGTGGTCAAATATGGCAAGTTTCATCTCATTTGTATATTGAAGACCATTGACTGAATTTGTGTGTCTCTATCCTTCTAGAAGTCTCTAACTGGTTCAAAGAATCTCCTAAACGCCAAATAAATATTTGCAAAGAATTAAACCATTCGAAAATAGGAGTTACCACAAATAAGTCAGAGTAAGACCAATTGAGTGTGCCTTCGGTTTTGGGTGGTTTGGTTTTGCACCTGGATGTTCGGTTGTGTACGATTTTATCTTGGATGTTCGGTTGTGTATGGTTTTAAACCTGGATGTTCGGTTGTGTATGGTTCTTTATTTGTTGTCTCATCTTAGGTAATGGCTAGTTGCTTCATTTGCTAGGTGATGTCTTCATTGAGGTCAGTTGGTCGATGAATCTTCAATCTTTGACCATGGTTCGTGTTATTTGGCTCCTTCACCTCCATGGACTCCATTATTTTTGTCGCATGCAAATGGACCTATGTGTGATCTGATCGGACCAGATCTTCGATCGGATCCAGAAACTGTAGACATTGGCGGATCATGATCCGGATCACACAAGCCAGATGGACATATCTTCAGTAAATTGGGTGTAACTTCCTCACCACTGCTCAAAATGACTTGAAACAAATAACATATGAAAGCTAACTCAAAACAATGTCTTGTGTTAACTTTGTTTTTTTTTTTTGGGGTCTAATTGTGTTAACTTTGTTGCATGCATGGTTCATCATTTCAGTCATATTCAAACACAAATGCTTAGTTTCTTACTATCTTTTTTGATTTTGCAGGATTTGTGTTGCAGAGGTTGTTGGGTGACAGATATAACACCACAAAGCGACTAAGAGAAAGCAAGCAAAAGTATGATTACCGAATAATCTCTTCAACAGTATTATATACCTTGTGCTTTGGCATTATAATTCTTCTCTTCCTTTGCAACAATGAGTTTATTTTTTTCTCACCTTTCTTTGTGAATTCTTCCAGCTGAGGGAACCAACGACCAGTGCAGCGTCATTTGCCTGGTCATGGCTAGCGAGAGCAAATTAAGAAGCTAGATAAGGGAGTGACAAACGATTTGATCACCTAGTAGCAATAATCGACTGAAGCAGACGAAAAATGATTGTGCGTACGGCAAATGTATTACCTTCTTTGGTCTGCTACTTCCTTTATATTCCCTATGTCGTCACCATTCGGAGCATAAACCTAATGACGCATCTTCCAAATGGTAACGGCATAGGGAATATAATGGAAGGAGCTGACCGAACAAAGCTTGAGTTGTAATTTGTAACAATCTCCTCCCACTGTTCACGTCGAACTGGACAAAGATTTTAGCTACATGAACAAATCTTCAATCCGAACTCTAGAAAAAGAGAACCCAAACAATAGCTTAAATCCTTGTGGTAAGAAAACTTTTGCTAACTAAGATTCCCAAAGTCATCATCCTAAACCGTAAAGACGGATGTCTAGACCATACTGTAACACTTCAACTCATTCCCAAACAGATTTACAAATTCCATTTTGCATACAATCAAAACAACAAATTAAAATTCCTCAAAAACCTTGGAACAAATTTTTAAATACATCACAAAAATTTATCTCTGTAATTGATCTGATCTCGAATTATTAGCCTATACAAACGTTCTCATTACATCATCTGGCTTTCTAAACAAGACTTGAACCAAGTTAAAATTTAAAATTGTATATTTTTACTTCTCATTAGCAATAGCCAAACCTCATAAGAAACTAGAGCTCCCATCTACTCATTATCAATCGATTTCTCTAACCGAAAACAGTATCTAGTCACTCCAATACAGTGTCTAACAACGAGGAAGTAGTATCGGATCCAAATCTACCTCCCGAGAAATTCAGAACATGGACTATATATATATGACCAATTTATTATCAATGGGAACTGAGATACTTCAGAAGAGATCAAACGTGTTATTTGTTCTAAGATGGTAGGATAAAACTAGCTATATACAGATATATGACACACGATTGTACAAAGTTTTGATCACTAGTCCAAACCTCTTTACAAAGGGAATCGGTCTTTGCTGCTGTCACCACCGTCATCATTATCATCATCCATATTGAAGAGATTGAAGCCCCCAACATCCCACTTAGCATCTTTGTAATTGAAGCTCGAGCTCACATAATACTTCACCTCATGAAACAAGTTGAGATTATCCACCAGCTTATGAAACACATTGCATCCACAACACTGCATTACCAAAGACAAAAAACTATTAATAACTCTTATCAGGGCCGGGGAGCAGAGCAAGTTAAATAAGTCCCTTCCCACCCCCGAAGATCGAATTCATGACCTTCTCGACTCTCCCCTTTGGGGTGGTACGCCGGTTAAACTACCAACGTCGGGTAAAATCAACTAATTATATTGTCGTTTTCTCGTTACAAAGCAAAATGTTACCTGCACGAAGACGGTGCCGTCAGTGTAAGCATGTGCATTTATGGCTCGTATAGTTCTTTGGCCACAAACGTTGCAAGTGAAGGCCACACGCATACGCCTACGAGGCGATTTCGTGAATAGTGACCAAGGAAACGTTGAAACCGTCTCCGTATCGGCCTTGGCCGGAAGAGACGACCCTTCCATCCCGGAACCGGTGGTCCAGCCTCTTACCGAGGCTGCGTTTAAGACTAGTCCCATGGCCTCATCCTACAAATTGAAATTTTACGAAATTACCTACGACTATGGAAAATAACATTTCGAATTCCACAAACAAGAAACGATAATTGAGATCGAACAAGATCAAGCGAGAGAGATTTACATTCGAGAATGTTCGATTTTGTAATAGAGGCACGAGGCTCGATGAGTTCGATTCGGATTTCGGATCGTAATCTTTGTCGTCCTCTGAATCAAAACAGAGAAATGCAAATAAGGTTAAGAGACGTTATAAAACAAAATACGATCGAGAAATGATCGGAAGCAAAGATTACTCTTCGAAAGCCGGACGATTCTCGGAGAAGATGAGTCTGCTCTCTTCTTCGGAGAGAATATGGAGATCGGCGATAATGAGGAGGAGACGATGGTTGCCGCAGAGCTTAAGGCGGTAGCTTCCATGGTTGATCTTTGAGCTTAACAGTGAAGGAAGTTTTGTTTTTTCCTTTTCTCTTTCCTTAGGAAATTCCTCCTATCTTCGTTATTTGTTTTTTTGTTTTTTTTTGTTTTGTTCGTTTCTCATTGTGACGTTGAAACGGGCTTAAACCCATGGGGATGGGACCGGCCCACGACTTGTTCATTGTTTTATATAAAATCTAATTGAAAATAATTTATTGTTTAAAATTGTAATTTGTTGAAAAATGGATGATTATCCATATTACAATATTATAATGTTTTATCTACTTACTCACTAAGTTTCATCAACTTCATTTCTTACTATAAACTAGGTGTGTACCCCGCGCAATGCGCGGGCAAACAAGTATCTAAAAATTCTAAATTTTTAAAATTTTCAAATAAATGACAGTTATAAGTTGTAAAAGAAACACAAAGTAAAACAACGTGTTAAAGATTAAAACAACAACGAATACAAAAAAAAAAAAAACTAAACCAACTAAATTAAACTAAACGTACCGACGGAAAGATCTTTTGAAAGATATCTTTGTAAACAACGTTCATTGTCTTCCGTTGTGGCTCCCCCTTTTGATCGGTTATCAATATCTGTAATCCCTTCCTCGACGTAACCCTAGATACAACAATATAAAGTTGACCATGCGAAAAGACTGGTCTAGGTAAGAACAAACCAACATTTTGCAAAGTTTGACTATAGCTTTTATTTATCGTCATAGCAAACGCGATAGCAACGGGAAATTTCCTACAACGCATTCTAAAAGGAAACCTTGCTTTTGGTGGGGAAGCAAACATCCTAGGGATCAAAACCATATTGCCTACTTTATCACCGCTTATAAGGCTAGCCTCGATCACATGTTTAACTAATTGAGTTACAAGCAACCTCGTACCATTGCACAAACCGCCTCTACGATCAATATTTCTAAGCAACATGATAGGAGCACCAATCTTTAACTTTAGATAGTGGTTAGGCAACCCATATACTTTAATACTGTTTAGGTACTTTTGAGTATAAACCATATCATCCATCTTACTTGTGTCCGAAGTATCAATACTATCATAACTAAAATACTCATGTTCATCACATGTCCATATAAAAAACGGTTTAAATAAAAACAAAATATATAACCAAATTAAGCATTCACGAAACCATATTAACAATTACCTGCGAGCTTGGACAACATAAACTCATTAATAATATCTATGTCCTGATTACGGGGACTCAATATAGCTCTCTCCTGGAAAAACTTTGGGTCGCGTGTTGTTGCATATGATCGACCATAAACTTCTGCAACAATGTTTTCGATAGGATCACCTTCATTAGTAATTAATAAATCTGATGGAATATCAATCTTAACTTCTCTTTCGTATTGGGCTCACTTATTTTCCCATTACCGATATCCAATAACCATTTGGCGAAATCTGCCATTTCCTGATCCTCAGCACCAACAGATCCACGAAGAAGCTTCATGTTCGTTTTTAGGTCCATTACCTTGCATTCAAACCATAAAGGAGATGAATTCAAACTCGCCATCATAGTCTCCACTTTAGTACCATCGACAAAGACCGGCAATATTTGTCTGAAATCTTCACCCAAAACAACCACTTTACCACCAAAACCCTTATTACACTTAAGTATATCACACATTTTCTGATCGAGTGTTTCGAAACAATAAATACTCATCATCGGAGCTTCGTCCCATATAATAATTCTAGCTGGAACTCTCTCCCCGTTTTATGGGAATTGTCTCTCATTCTTGTCGGTTCTTATCTTTCTCGCAAGCGCGAGCACGAAACCATTATATCTGAGCGTTGGTAAACAATCTCTTTGGTAGTTTTGATACCACGAATGTTAAGTTTCATCTCTAAAGTATACATTATTTGTATACATTAAGTTTATGGATTATTCTAATTATTCATTCTTCTTAGCCGGAAATCTCTCTCTGTTTTGCCGGAATTGTCTCTCCTTCTAGTCGGTTCTTATCTTTCTCGCAAGCGCGGACACGAAACCATGGTATCAGAGCATAGGTAAACAATCCATTTGGTAGCTTTAATACGATGTTAATTT
>PKML01043631.1:116296-189918 GCA_002933935.1 Eutrema yunnanense
AAGCTTCTATGCTGACCTTTGGTCCCAACTCACCTTAAAACACGCTGGAACGAGCTCTAGAAGATCTCTCTCGCTTCTCACCAACTCCCGCTAGAGCCAAGCTCTCCTCCGAGCTTCTCGCAAGCTCCAAACCTCTCGATCTCGCAAGATCCAAGCTCCGCAAAGCTTCCGCTCTCCTTCTCTCTTCTTCTCTCCTTCTCTCTCTCTGCCTCTCGACCCTTCTTCCTTTTCTGCTTCATCCTTATCCCAAGGATAAGCTTTTATACTCGAAAGAAGAAAGAGAAGAAGATAACCACAAGGAAAACCCGGCCGGTATCGATCGATGCCCACCAGGTATCGATCGATACTGTCCCAGGAATTAATCATTCTTCCTCCAATAATCAATTCCCGGAACACGGGCGCTACATTATTCGTCTACTTCTATTACATTATCCTTAGTCATCATATGGAGGAATCAAGAAATAAAACGAAACATATGCATGATTACCTTTCCAATCAACGTTGCAAGGAAACACTCCAAAAAAAAATACTTAAGCTTCTTACGAATACTAATAGATCATAATAAATCTTATAACAACACAAAAAATTAAACCCGCACACCAAGATAATTATGCTATACTATCAACTCCTTCTCGATCGTCAAATTAATAGACCATTTACTCTTCCTTGTGCTTGGAAAATAAGAGCCAATCACATTGGATTTTATTAAACACGATTATCTTACCACCAAATGTTTCTTTTCAACCTCTATGCTTATCCTCAAGTATTCCAAATATGGTTTGGAACTGGTTTAGTATTGTCGAATTCAATACCTCTGAAATTTTCTTTGATCATAAACATGGATCTTCATGGGTTCTTACTCTCTCTAGATTCCTAATTTAGATCTCCATTGGTTCTTTCTTCTTCTCCTTCATGGAAGATAAATTCCATAATAAATAGGTTTAGTCTTGTCTCCTTAAACTTTTCTTTCTCTCATGTGTTTTCTTAGTTTACCTTAAAGCGTCTTCGCCATCTCTTCCTTCTCCTTCTTCATATTTAATCACATATCTCTTCGCCGTCAAAACATCTTCATCAATTCACCCACTGTTTCTTTTTAGCTTATGTGCTTTTCCTCGAGCATTCCAAACAGGGTTTGGAACCGGTTTAGTATTTTCGAATTCAATATCTCTGAAATTTTTTTGATCATACATCGATATGTTTCGTGGATCATTGTCATTTCTGCTTAAGCAATGCTTATTTCTCTAAATATTTTGTCATTTCAAGTACGCTCCTTATTAACACAAGATTTATGGATTAATATTAGAAACTTAAGCAAATAAAATATATTTGTTGCGAAGTGGTGATCAAAGATGTGCCAAAGCGCATAATAGGGAGTCTATCAATTTTGGCTGATTAAGAAGCTTACATTAGAATTAATAAAAAATTAGAAATACATATAAAATCAAAAAAGAAAGACTATCATTACCAAAGAACAACACTTACATATTCCGGTAGGCTTTAAATTCCTTATTAACCAGAATTAAACAAAAAAATTTGAAAACGGAAGAGACAAACTAAACGGAGAAAAAATATCGATCAATTACATGTCCCTAAAGATTTTAATTCTCTCTCTCTCCTTCCTATTTTTCTCTCCCCCCTCTCCCTCCATATACATGTCCCTGAAGGCTTTAACTCTCTGTCTCCCTCTCCCTCTTTCTTCCTCCCTCCCTCTCGCCCTCTTTCTTCCCTCCTTCCCTCTCTCCCCCTCTCCCCCTCTCTCTCTATCTCTCTGCCTCTATCTCTCTCTGCCTCTCTCTCCCTCTTCCTCCAAAGTTTTGTAGTTAAACACAAAACTCAATGTTGAGCTGGGTAACCACTGTAGATAAATCCTTTCCCATCATGTGTCCATGTAATTCTACTAAATGTAACCTGAAGTACACAAAAAACAGATTCATGTCAAAAAAAAAAAAAAAAAAAGAATTTGGTTTGAATTGTAAGAGTTCATATCAAAGTTGAAAACTAATTACGAAGTAATTCAATTCGAAGAAACCTTACCCAAGATAAAGTATCAGGTTCTACTTTCTTATTATTTGCCAATCACTTTAATCGTTACCCAATCAATACCACTTGAGCTAAGCCCATAAGCAAAATGCTTAGTATCCGATCCCCTATAGCTAAAGTGTTTAAAGACACTATTTCATCATCACTAAGAGTATTGCGATCAAGCAAGATCTCTGCTTCAAAATCCAAATCATCTTGAAACCCCGTTTTTAAATCAAAAAGTCAATTTAGAATTTGGAGAGTAAAAAAGAATTTAAACTTAATACTCAAAAGTCATAAACTGTTTTTAAAGCGATTTAGTTCAAGATAGATATAAATTTAATTTAATTTAATTTGTACTTTTACTATTCTAATAAAAGATTGGAGAAAATCTTCAACATCAAATTAATGTCATCCAAGTTTTGGAAACTATCAAAGTATACAATGCTATCACGTCCAAACAATCTTTCTTGTCCATGAAATTCACTTAGCAAAGTAATTTGTTGCGACTATATCCAAAGTAGGCAGCCAACTTCTAGGGTTGCTATTTGCGGCTGATGATTTGTGGCAAAAGTTGCTAAGTTTTCTTATTTTTCTTCTTCTCTTCTTCGGTTTCTTTTTTTTCGTTTTCTTCTTCATGCTCTAAGATAGTTTTAGTAATTCCATGCATATTAATAGGAAAAAACTTGACATGGTTTAGCTTGGCTTTCATTTCATTTTGGATCTGATTCTACAATTTAAACCGAACATAAGAATTTATAGTTTTTAGGGATCAAATATCTGGTTTAGTTTGTGTTAGATAGAAATCATGAGTCATCTAATAACCATTTTTAGTAGTTAATAAATTGGAGGGCTGTTCTAGAGTCTACATATATATTTAAATAGAGAACAATCCTATAGTCTCTTTGCTTTGTGTTTCCTTATTATAATATTTGGAACATACATACATAAAAATAAATCATCTAACTACTTTTCCTAAATTATGCTTGTTTATAGGTTCAAAGTTGTGCAGAACACACTTTTATACTAATCAGAATCATCCTCTTCCACTTCAGTCGCTCCCTCCATGCTCCTCTCCGGTTCCTCCTCCTCCTCATCAGCCAACGAAATGATTGGGAACAACATCAACGAAAACTAAAGATCCAAAAACTACAACAACAACAAATCCACCTATTCACCCAGCCTTCACTTCCCATTACATCCCACCATCACTGCACCACAACGCTCATGGTTCTTATGTTCCCTCTCCCTCGTCCACCCTATTTCATTTGCTAACTAATCTGCTTTTTCTATTGCTTTTCCCCACCACAAAGGAAAAAAACCATGAGACGATAAGAAAAACAAAAATCACTCATCATCAAGTTTAACTGCAAAACGACTAATGTGCAACACCAATTGAATTATTCTATACGTTTAGAAGAAGTGTCCCGAGCTTTTCATGAACTTGCTAGTACTTTATCCCTGCATCCAATTAGCTATATCTGAATCTACTAACCGTTCTCTACCTAAATTAGGAACAAACATTCAATTGGATATTAGCCCAACAAAAGTTTGAAGAAAAACAAAATCTCACTTGAATCCATAACATGGCTACGAAACCAAAATATAAAAACCAACAACACTGATGACACACAAACCTTCCAATAAATTTCATGCCAACAATCTAAACAATACATGGTTAATGAATATTAAAAAGCAAAGATCAGTTATTAGCTACATTCCCATCAAGCAGACCATATAAAGTAGATCAGCACTTCATCTTCAAAACCAAGTTAGACCGTACACACAAAACCAAGTGTTTGAGGGTCAATCGAAAGGTCTTAAGAGGACTTATCAAATACATTATACACGCCTGTAAGCTTATTCTACATTTTCTTTGTGATATGATCAAGTGGTTTAAAGATAAACTCATGGCTGGGAGCGTTGGCACTTATTATTCTAAATATGTAAATTTTGTAATCACACTTGTGTGAAGTAATAAACATCGTATCGTATGATGAACTTCTTGAGTTTTCTTCGTGGAAAAGAGAGAGAAACAATTAACTATATACATGTTTGACTTTTTTATATATTTTTGTCGTCTACAGTAACCATTTGACTTTCAAATACTGTTTTATTTTGTATTTTATATATATTATTCATATATGCATATAAGTATTGTCAAATAGACTCTCATTTTGAGACATCGATCATTGTCTGCTTTCGTTAATTCGTCCCTTTGAACTTTCTTCTCCACATATGGCTCTACCTCAGGCCATGGATTCTTCTTCACTGTAAGTATTACGATTACTCTCTTCTAGTTTTTGTTTAGTCTTTGCTCAAATTCTTGCACTCAATAATTTCCTTTTCCTGAAAATTATATATATTGGACTGTGGACATTGACTAAATTTCTTGTCCTTGGTTTTAGAAAGCGTATTGAGCTTGGGAAGCTTGTGTTGACCTCCGGTCTCTTAGACAGCTCATGGAGTAAGATCTCGGAAATACACAAATTAAGCTCTCAGGACAAAGATTCAGCTCCAGGATTCAAGATTTACCAAGAAGCCAAACTTACATTCGTGGTTTTCTCTTCACCACCGATTAGCATAAATGGATCTTATACTTCTGCATCTACTCCTGTTCCTGGTCCTGAGTCAAAAGTTACTAATCCATTTCACTTCCTCTGCTCCGAGACGACTCCCTCTGTCTCTCTATTCATACAGCTGCTTTTGAGCTTTTTAATAAAAATCTCCCTCACCTCAAATCAGATATGATTTTGCATTCCACTCATAATTAGCCTTTGATGCCATCTTCAGATAGAATTATCTGGTGTGTGTGCTTAAACATAACTGTCTTGCAGCTTCAGTCAATATTTTTTGATACTCTGTTCTGTCTAAGGTTTCCAAGTCAACAACTCTATGAATCTTAAAAGTTATATGTGTCTTGTAGTTGCTGGGATCTAAAAAACCGGTGATCTGTCACAACTCTCTTTACGCTATGGCTTCTAGAAACTATCGACCCAAAACTACCACGTCCCTTGTGCATCAAGTTTGGCTCACTTTTTTTTGGAGACGCTAAGTTGCAACAGATTCTAGAGTTCTCCGTGAGCAATTCATGTTTCCTTCACGTGGTTGATGCTGCACAAACTCCCATCACAAAAGGTTTCAAGCCTTTTGGAAGGTACTTGCTCTGTAATGAATCCGAATGTGTTTGCATAGAGGACCCTGAGGCGGTCATGGAGTTGCTAAAGGGTGTTAATTCATAAACCATATTCAGAGATAGATTAGACAAAACCTGAAGTCCAGATTCTTTCACTTTTCCTTCAGCATATTTAAGCTGTTCGATGGATAGTGTAATACTATATACATCCAATTTTTCTCACTACTTCTATGGCCAAAGTTCCCCATCCACATCCAATCTCTAAAACCTCTTCTCTATCCTAGCCTGAAATTCCCGCTGTGAATATTCAAGAAAAGAGAAAATGTCAGGTTCTTGTTCTAAATCAAGAAATGCTCTTTCTATAGACGTCACCTTATCAATGAGAAGAGACATTTTTTTCTTATTTGCGCAGTCACCAGATCTTCATCATCTGACAAAACATCAAAATATTAAAGTCAGAGTCACAATACAGTAGCAGAAAGAAAACAAAAAAAAGAAAAAAAGTGAGGAGATCTCATTGTCACCTTGAACACCGTAGATGAATAAGTCATGGTATCATCCAAGAATAAAGCAAATAGCTCATTACGCTGCAAAATTATACAATCATGAAGCAAAGCAAAAACAAAAACCAAACGTTAAGAAACGTTTGTATTGAGACAGAAAAAATGTGGACATAAGAACACTCACTTACAAAGTCGTAGTAAAGCGAAATGCCTAAAAACATGCTTTAGAAAATACTTTGTAGATGCTAAACCAGCAGTTAGAAATATCAGTATATCATCACGTCCACCATCTCCTGCAAAAATAATAATAATAATAATAGGACAAGTGAAACCTTACATATATAACTTAGCTTAAAGTTTGAAACTTTACATGTTCTTAGCAGGATTTGATTTATGTGAGTTCAATTCTCTGTTAGCAATGAGAATCTGCAAGTTGGTCACAACTGTTTCAAATCTCTATGTTTCAACAAGTAAATGTACGATACCCATGATCAGATTGAGGAGTCTTGATTCCTTATCAACAAACGAAAACCACCATTGATATAAACATCAGAAAGGCCTATATCTGTGTGTGTTATAACCTGTGAGAAAATCATGAATCTTCTGTTTCTTGAGATTTGGAGGAAACATGTTTTCATTGATAAAAAAGATCTTGTAACAATAGTGTCCTACGCGCTAACCTTTTCATTCATAAACTGCCATTCCCGTAACACCTAACTTCCTTAGAGGTCTCTTTTCTGCAGTTTACTTTAGCTGGAATGCTTGCTCCATCCGACTTGATGCTGCTCTCACTATCAAAGCACTGTGAGGTTTGTGGAGATCCAGAGAGAAACATGGCAAGATCGTCTCGCTCTTTTTCACTGAGATTAACCCAACGGAAAGGTTCTTTTCCGTTCTCACTGTAAGCCTCTTGCAGAGAGGTTTCCACGCGATAAATCTGGTTTTTCGATAGAGGCAACAAATTGTTTATTCCGTGTCGATGTAGAATCATCTCCACACCGTCTATGGCTTAATCTGACTGATTTCTCAAACTCCTCCAACTGATTCATAGTTTCAAAATTTCAAATTTTAACTTGAAGAAAAGAGAGAAGACACAACTTTTCTTGAAAACTCCACATGAACACACTCACTTAACCTGGGATGATTCAAGAAACAATATTGTGTAGAAACTCAAATAAATACAATACCTGCCATTTTGCTGTACCCAAAGCTGCTTGAAGTTCCTTGCAGATCTCATCTTTCTTCTCTCTAATCCACAATCCATGGCAAGCTCCTCTTCCTACGGGCAAGCTATTCAGTACAACAGATAAAGTCAGCCAAAAGGGTCTGTAGGATCTTGAAGCCACATTAATCAACAAATTTCTTGAAAGATGAAAAACCACCCATTTGTCTGAAAGTACTAAACCAGTCAAAGCATAGATCTCCAGGAAGAAGTAGTCAAGAATCATTGAAGGAGAAACCAAATGAAAAATGAACGGACAAGCAATTTTGACCAACTTCATATGAATCACACTGACTCTACCAGTAAGTCTTTGATGCCAAAAACAAAGTCCTTGGAGAATCCAAAACTGATACTGCCATCACACTCCAAAGATAAGCCATCATAGATCATATTTATTGTTATGTCCCCCCCAAACACGAAACAGCTGCACATATTTGCAGGCTTTTTCCCATGTGTTGCTGAACAATGTATTTAACTTTTTCATAGCAATGTCATCAAGCCAAATGACCCTATGTGAACTACTTAGCTTAATGGAGCTCCTCAGTAAAAGTACAATGAGTGACAATACTGACCAAAAACTTATGCACACCTATGCATGCCTGTCGAAGTCCTCAGAATTTAAACCATATAAACCAAAATTGCAGGACTAAGAAGAGGCTTCTCTAAGAGAAAATCGTCTCCATAAACTACAAGATGTAAGTAGATCCTTGTAATCTGTGAGTATCCTCCCAGACGAAGATTTGAATGCTAAAAGTGTGTCATCATCAGAAGTAACGTTTAAGCATGAATGAGAAAAGCTTAATCGAACAAACCTCGTCGGAAGCCAGACAATCATATTCCTACAGCTATCAACAGCCATGACAATCCAAAATCGAGAATTAAGAGCTCCAAAGGTGGTCGGACCTTACAACACATAAACCATTGAAAAACTATGAAGAAGAAGAAAGCAATTGATTATGGCGACAATATTGAAAAACAATCCCGAGAGAGGTAACAAACAATATTTATAGGGAAAGCGATTAGGGTTTCTCGCAGGCGACAATACCGTGTGGGCTACGGCCCAATATCGAAATTAACAGGGTTTCGACAGATTTGATGAATATATAATCGGCATATTACTATTAATATACTTTTTTATTTGAATTTTTTAATATACATTTTTCAATCGGATATTTTAATATATGTGGGATTATATAAACCGGAAGCAGAATCGACAATTTAATTAAACTTAATTTAAACCAATTAAAAGGATATTAACGACTTTTTAAACAGGGACAAGAGGATAATTAGCCACGCTGAGAATGAATGAGAGAGCTCTATCCCTAAATCTCACTTTGCTTATATTATATATGATATGTACATTTGCTGTAAGAAAAAGTTGAACTTAAGAAAGCTTTTACTCTCTCTTCTCTTTTCTAGACAGTACTATAACATATATTATAATACATACATACATATCTCACTATATACACATATAGTTTATTATACAATTAATATATATGATATACTTTGAAAATTTGTAATAAAGAAATACAAACTTATTAAAAATATTAGTTTAGTCATTAAAAAACAGTTGATGTAAGTTTTATTATAATTGAACCGTGTGCTGCACGAATTTGATATCAAATGCGTTTTAGTTTTTTGTTAATTAATTTTAAATAAATAGAATTCAATATTTTAAATTTTAAACTTTAATTTTTACTTAAAAATTATATATCTATTGTGATAACCCAAACCGGACCAACCGGTTCAATTTCTAATTTTTTCCTAAACCGGGCAAGTATATAAATTGAATTAGGGGAGAAGAAACCCTAAGTCTCTCTTTTTTTCTCTTCTCTCCTCTCTCTCGTGCAGCTCCTTGCTCTCTCTCTCTAGAGCTCTCCGCCGCGCCTCTCTCTCCGTCGCACGCCAACCTCGTCGCCGCCGCGCCGCCTCTCCTCTCTCCTTCTCGCGCTGTCGCTGCTCCCACGGAGAGAAGCCGCCGCGATCCACGCCATCACCACTGTCACCACCTTGCGGGCCACTTTCCCGACGAACCACTGGGAATCAGACGACAATCTACCCATCAAATTGAAGCCCCGAGTCTCCGCTTTCCGTGAAGCCCGAGTTCATATGAATCGGAGATCCGTGTCAAAAGTAATGGTCATTCCAGTGTACCGTGTCGGATCTGCCTCTCCTCCTTCATCGCCAAGCTCCTCTGATGAGATCGGAGGCGAGCTGTTCACGCCACCTCCACCGTCTCCGACGACTTCTCCGATGCCTGTGCCAAGGTGAGGGCATGATGCGTTTCCCTTTTTTCCATTATACGATTTGATGCCGATAGCCCATTCTTAAACCGTTGCTGCCTGTTTTACGTGTCTAGTTGGGTAATGGGAATGGGTAGAACTTGGAGTTGTGATTCGTTTGATTGATGTTACCAGATTGAACCGTCTGGCTTGTTTGCTGAGTTGTCCTGTCTGCGTGTCATGCACCTAGATAAATGTTTGCGTGCAGGATTAAACCGGTATTGCGTGAGATATATTAGTAAATGTTAGGTACTCGACACTGTGATGGGATCAGTGGTTCGATTTGATTGATGGACCCGAGACCAGCAATGGTAGGCTTCCAACGGGGTTAAAAAGAGTTCTCCCGAGCTTCAGGTTTGAGAAAATGCCAGAGAGTCAAATATGAGAAAAAGGCCGGAGAGCGAGACATATTCCCATTGTTTGTTAGATTGCATGTGGGCACTGGTAGAGTGTATTGATTGAGAATCGGGAAGAAAAGAAGAGTAAAGAGATTATGTGATGAAATAAGAAAGACTAATTAAAAAGAATATTGTGTGGAACCTTGCTTGAGCTCGTTTTAGGTTTAGACTGTGGGTCTTCATTTCGTGTAGTGTTGGAAGGGTTAAGTGAGTCTTTGAAGGCTCATCCTCACTGGGTAATCTCGATTACTCAACCCTCTCCCCTTGTTTTTTTTCAGGTTAAATTGGATTGTGTGTGTTGTGTTGTTGTTGTTACCGGGCGTTTTCCTGGCGATCATGTGCTGCTGCCCATTGGTCGACCTAACATGCCCAATTCTCGGTTATCTCCGATGACCCGGGATAGGGATGTTACAAAGTGGTATCAGAGCCCAGGATTAGATCACTCTAGCGCTGTCATAGAGTGGTCGCGCCCAAAGTTTGAAATGTTTTACAAAAAAAAAAAAAAAATTTCTTTGAGTTATGATCTTATTATGTATGATTTCAAACCGAGAACAACAACAACATGGACCACGATCTAATAGTGTTGCTTTTCTTGATTGTTCCGTTTCAGGAGCAACCCCTTTGCCAGGACCCGTCTCACTGCCCGCAAGAAGGTCCCGACCCATATCCAAACGATGTCATGGAAGAAGAGGTGCACGAACGACCAAGTCAGTTCACGCGTGGCTCCCTGCTCCACTCTGCCTCGTAAGCGCCATGCCTCTGGTCACATTCGGATGCCATCACCTGCAGCCAGAGACCGAGCTTGGGCAGCCGCCTCGCTACCCGAGCATGGAAAATGTTGCCAGTGCAAGCGCGTTGCAACTGCCACAGTACCTCCGAGAGCCGAACCGTTCAGGGGTGACCAACTGATATATCATGGTTTTTACCCTTTTTAGACCATGATATAAGTCCTATTTATGGAGTCTTTCTAGTATTTTGGAGTCTTTTAGAGTCTTTTACAGGTTTAGGTACGTTTGGAGCATTTTGGAGCATTTTGGAGCATATTGAGAAGCAGAGTCATGCAGAGACGTCAGAAGTTTGGCATTCGTTGAAGACCTTTCCACCGTTGGATTGATCTCAACTTTGGACACAAGATATATCAATGGATTAGCTTTCATTTGGAAGTGGTTTGAGGCCATTCCAACGGTGCGATCAAACGTTATCCCAGTTTTCGTGAAGACTGTCCAGTCTGGCGAGCAGAAGAAGCACGATGTCGACCGACACCGACTGCAGGAAAGCAGATACGCGATTTTTAAAGCCTGCAGAGTTTCTCTCTAAGCCCAGAACACTTTATTAATTACAGAAAAGGCCGAGAACGTGTTTTCGCTTATAAATTAGGTTTTCAGCCACCTGTTTAGGCTATGCTTTTATTCTACTCTTGATTCTACTTTGGTTTTTGGAGAGAAAACTCTGAACTCCTGTTTTTATTGATTTCTTTGATGATCTATTCAATTATGTTGTTTTCATCTTCTATGTCTGAGTAGATCCACTTTAGGTTCAGGGTTCTCATAAAGGTTTTCTCTGAATGCTATGTTGATTAGTTTATTAGGATTCACCATCTGAATTAGCTCTTCGCCTTAGGTTGTGTTCAAAGCTAATTCTAGGTTGACGAATCTGGAACATAGATCTTAGGATAATTGATTAGGCACGACCGTGCGATTAATTACCTGATAAAACCTTAGGTGAGCAAATTAATTATTCGCAAAGAGATTTGGTTTAATTGATTTGTGAACATATCAAACCTGAACTTTAAAGCTGATTTATTATTAGGAATTTGCAAAGAGATTTGGGATTCTGAGGTTTAGATTTAGATAATTCTCGCAACGACAGTTGGTTAATTATAGCTTAGTGATTTGAGTTCAAGAACCGCGCTAAAACTGAATCCTGTTAGTTAGTTTATCAGCATTCATTGATTCCCTGAGAAATACCCTGAACCTATATTTCTCCCATCGAATTTACAACTCGTTTACTGTTTATTGCTTTATGTTTCAACTAAATTGCTTAGCTTGATTCTCATCTATATAATCTACTGTGTGTTTATGTGAGTCATTGTGTTTGATCCCTACTTTACTGCAACTACTGCTTAGTACTTTTAGGGTATTAATTTGAGCATATCAAATTTGGCGCCGTTGTCGGGGACTCAATTCGCCATTAAATTTTAGTTTGAGAATTTCGACTAAGTTCGTCGGTATCGATCACTACCTAGTATCGGTCATAAAGCCAAATTGGTGTAGTTTTTTTTTACACAATGCACACGACTAGTTGTCCACAAATACATGTCCATAACACACTGTCCAAATTGGACTTACAAAACCGTTTTTATCTGGTCGTATAGTTTTAAAATTGAAAAATCGTAATTTAGGTTTGGGATATTATCGTAATTTATGTTTGTTGTATGACCTTTGAGAAGTTTGTTGTATGACCTTGTTAAATATAATATCTACATATGTCCAAAATCAGGTGTCCACAATACTACGTCAACAAGGTCATACAACAAACTTCTCAAAGGTCCACAAGGTCATACAACATAATACAACAACCTGAAAATCATTATAACAAATTTATAGTCAATTATATGTCCATCCCAAGTAGGGATCGTGTTTGTGGACAAGTGCAGATGAACTGATGATCATGTATGTGCACTAGTCCATTGAACTGATGAACATCCATTGCAGTGTGTACATACGAACAAGTACACAATATAATCTTTCATTCTCTCTCACGGTCTTTCAAATTGAGATATGATGAAACAAAGTTTTTACAAATTGAGAAATCATGAAACTAAGTCTCTCACCCAACCCAAATTCTCTGAGACGTCATGAACATATTATCACTTTCCCAATACTTTTTCCACCCTCCATACTCAACGCTGCTTTGTCGACCCTCGATAGTCCACGCTTCTTTGTTATTAGAGTACATAGATGATTTATACCGGTTTAGTTTACTGGTTTAGTCTCCTTTAGCTGAACCATGTGTATATATATATACTTTGTACATATACTTTGTTTAATTAATGAGAAAGATAATTCATCCTTAATATGGTATCAGAGCGTCTCTACTCCAAAATAGAGACGAGCTTCCATTTTCTGTTATCCGCCATTGTAGCTCATCTTTGAGTTTCGACATTTCATGGAATCTGTCTCACGAGTCTCGATCCAGCTATGAGCTTATCAATTTCTCAGCTGTGTTTCGATTTCCTCTCCAGATTCTTTCTCGTTGTGTTCGATTTTCTTTATCTTCTTTCTCTCGTCATTTTTCTTCCGCTTTTCTTTCCTTTCTTGACCTAGATTTCGTGTCGTTTCACTTCGATTACATACATTGCGACTCGAATTTTCTTCGCAGATTCACATTTTCCCATCGGAAATGGAATCCGTTAATCCTTCTGTCACAGCGACATCACATTCATCCTCTACGGATCAATATGAGAATCCATATTTTCTTCATGCCTCAGATCATGCTGGCCTTGTTCTGGTATCTGATCGTTTAGCTTGTGGTTCCGATTTCCATACTTGGCGTCGCTCTGTTCGTATGGCATTGAATGTTCGGAATAAGCTTGGATTCATAGACGGTACTATCACTAAACCTTCTGATTCTTATCGCGATGCTGGTTCTTGGTCTAGATGCAATGATATGGTTGCAACGTGGCTTATGAATTCTGTTTCCAAAAAGATAGGACAGAGTTTGCTTTTTATGTCCACTGCTGAAGCAATATGGAAGAATTTGTGTTCTAGATTTAAGCAGCATGATGCTCCTAGAGTTTATGAAATTGAGCAGCGTTTGAGTTCAATTCAGCAAGGTCCTATGGATGTTAGTACTTACTATACCGAGTTACTCACTCTTTGGGAAGAATATAAAACTATGTGGAGTTGCCTATTTGCCACTTGTGGGAGATGTGAATGCAATGCAGCTGGCTTATGGGAGACACTTCAACAGAGAAGTCGAGTTACTAAATTTCTCATGGGTTTGAATGAAGTATATGAGCCCACTCGTAGACACATCTTGATGTTGAAGCCTATTCCTTCTATTGAAGACGTCTTCAATATGGTTACACAAGATGAAAGGCAAAAGTCTATTAAGCCATCTACTAAGATGGATAATGTTGCATTTCACACCTCCACACCTTCTGAGATCAACAATGCTGATTCTTATAATGGTCCAACTGAGAATATGGCTTATGCAGCAGCATATCATCCTCAACAAAGACCTGTTTGCACTCATTGTGGTCACACTATTCAAAAGTGCTACAAGCTAAATGGATATCCTCCTGGTCACAAGATGGCTCAGAAACCTAATAACCAACAGTTTCAGTCTCAGCCACGTGGTCAATTTCAGAATAGACCTAGACCTCCATTCCCACATTAGTCTCAGTTTCAGCAGACATCATATCCCAAGTCTAGTGCAGTGGCAAATGCCGTGCCTTCTACATCAATTCCGGTGATGACTAACAATCTTGATCTTAGCCAGTTCTCTACAGATCAAGTTCAGTCTTTGATTTACCAACTCAATGCTCATGTCCGGGTTCCAGAGCACATTCCTTCTTATCCTACGACTTCAATTACTGAAAATGGAGTCATGGCTGCTACATCCACAGCTGGTACTATTTCACTTATCTTTCCTTCTTCTAGTCTCAGATATGATAACCACTCTTTCACTTTTCAACACCACTGCCTTTCTACTCTATATTCTATCCTCCCTAAAAATGCTTGGATAATTGACAGTGGGGCTACTAGCCATGTTTGTTCTGATCTGACAATGTTTAGTGAAACCTTTCCTGTAACAGGAGTTACAGTCTCTCTTCCCAATGGCACTAGAGTACCTATTAGTCACACATGCACAGTGCATATTTCTGATAAACTTGTTTTGCATGATGTGTTATATGTTTCTACTTTTAAGTTCAATTTGTTGAGTGTTAGTACCTTGTTAAAACATCAACAATGTTCTGCTCACTTCTATCCTGATTCATGTTTCCTTCAGGACCATATTCAGGACTTGACGATTGGTAGAGGCATCCTTATATACAATCTCTACATTCGGGAAACTGCTGTTATCTTCTCCTCTACCAACTTCTGTGGATCCTTGATAGAAGATGGTAATCTTTGGCACCAGCGCCTAGGACACCCATCTGCTGCCAAGTTACAACATATTACAGGTTCTAAATCTAGTATAGATCATTGTGAAGTCTGTCCTTTAGCTAAACTGAAATGTTTACCATTTGTGTCACACAATCGTCTGTCTAATTCACCATTTGATCTCATTCACTTAGATATTTGGGGTCCCTTTTCAGTTGCGTCAGTTGAAGGTTACAGATATTTTCTTACAATAGTTGATGATTGTACAAGAGTCACATGGCTTTACATGTTGAGAAATAAAAGTGATGTTACTGGAATTTTCCCTGTTTTCATTCAACATGTTCAAACTCAGTATAAATCTGTCATTAAGGCTATTAGATGTGATAATGCACCTGAACTTGCCTTTACTGAACTACTTAAAAAGCATGGCATGACTCATTACTTCTCGTGTGCTTATACACCTCAGCAGAATTCTGTTGTTGAACGCAAACATGATATATCATGGTTTTTACCCTATTTAGACCATGATATAAGTCCTTTTTATAGAGTCTTTATAGTATTTTGAAGTCTTTTAGAGTCTTTTACAGGTCTTAGCACGTTTGGAGCATTATTGGAATTATTGGAGCTTTCTGGAACAGTTTGGAGCAAAAGCTGAAGTCGTGTTGCTGAGTGCCTGATTTCACGACAAGCATCGATCGATACCCCCTGGTATCGATCGATACTCATCGCAGCAAGACACGACCCGCGAGTTTTCCAAGACTTGAAGAATTGCAAAAGTGCCCAGAAGTCTTTGATAATTACAAGAAGACCCCAACTCGTGATTTAGGTTATTTATAGGGATTTTACAGCCACTTTGTAGGCTATGCTTTTTATGCTTTGTATGCTTTATTTTACTTTGATTTTAGAGAGACAAGTCTGAATCTCCCTTCGTCCGAGATCAGATCTCTAAACCTTTCTGATTATTCTATTGATGATTTATTCAGTTATGTTGATTGTTTCATTCTCTATGTCTGAGTAGATCCACTTTAGGTTTAGGGTTTTCTCATAAAGGATTTCTTTGAATGCTAGGTTAATTATCTGTTTAGGATTCACTATCTGAATTAGTTCTTCACCATAGGTTGTTCTCAAAGCTAATTCTAGGTTGACGAATCTGGAACTTAGATCTTAGGATAATTGATTAGGCACGACAGTGCGATTAATTACCTGATAGAACCTTAGGTGAGCAAATTGATTATTCGCAAAGAGATTTGGTTTAATTGATTTGTGAACATATCAAACCTGAACTTTAAAGCTGATTTAGACTTTAGGATTCGCAAAGAGATTTGGAATTCCTAGGTTTAGATTTAGATAGTTCTCGCAACGACAGTTGGTTAATTATATCTTAGTGATTTGAGTTCAAGAATTGCACTAAATCTGAATCATGTTAGTTAGTTAGTCTGCATTCATTGATTTTCTGAGAAAAACCATGGGCCTATATTTCATCCATTGATTTACAACTCTTTTAATTTCTGCAGTGCTTTCAATTACACCTGTTTGCTTAGCTTGGTTTGACATTATACAATCTATTGAGTGATTTCTTTGAGTCTTTGTGGTTTGACCCCTAGCTATAATACAACTACTGCTTTAGTACTGTTAGGGTATTAATTTGAGCATATCAAATTTGGCGCCATTGCCGGGGACTCAATTTCGCCTTTAGATTTTAGCTGTCGAGTTTCGACTAAGTCCGTCAGTATCGATCGATACTCACTAGTATCGGTCGATACTTAGGCGATTTCTTTGTTGATATTGATCGATACCCTCCAGTATCGATCGATACTCAACGTATTTTTTTTGGTTACTTACGTGCCTTGTCTAGTGTTTTGTATACAGGTGTATGCCTATTCGTGAAACCAGGAGCAACAAGAGCACTCAGCTAGTTGAACTGTCATTGGAACAGCTAGCGCTTGTGGAACGCACAAACAGAAAGACCAAGCAAACATCAGGGATGAATAACCCAGTGGTTTTAAGAGCTGATGAGGCTGGGATTCTGAGAGACTAAGAGGGTCACGTGTGCAATGAAGGAGGGCAGCGACTTGATGAAGCTGGAAACATCGTTGTCCCTCCTGCTGCTGTTATTGAGATTGTCGCGCCAGCTGGGCGTGCCAACGTTGGGAATGCTGCAGGTGATCGAGCTAGGACGCTTGGCGAGCACAACAGACTTGATCAATTCTATGCCAATCGATCTGCGATTCGCATCCCAACTTTTCAGAGGAACGACTTCGAGCTGAAGCCTGCGTACTACGCTCTCGTGAGTCAGAGTCCTTTCCATGGCCTACCTCATGAGCATCCCATGGATCATATCGAGAGGTTCGAGGACTTGGTCACTGGGATGAAGTACAATGGAGTGCCCAACGAGTTCTTATTCTGCAAACTCTTCCCATACTCTCTTGGTGGAGATGCTGCTTATTGGCTGAAGCAGTTGACTCCTGGTTCACTAACTACATGGGAATAGACCAAGAATGCATTCCTGTGCAATTTCTATGATGACGCGAGATCCGAAAAGCTCAGGAACAAAATTTCCCAGTTTTCTCAAGGTCCAACAGAGGGACTCAAGGCTGCTTGGATTCGCTTCAAATCATATCAAAGAGATTGTCCGCACCATGGGTTCAATCAAGTTCAGCTGCTGGGTACCTTCTACAGAGGGATCGATTGGAGGTACTAGATGGCTTTGGATACTGCGAGTAATGGGAACTTCAACACCAGGTATCCAGATGATGCAGTTGTGCTGATTGAGAACTTGGCGTCTAGTAATAGCACCAAGAATGCTGATTCCGAGCGGAAGAAGTAGGCTGGAGGAATTGATGCATCGCAGATTGCTGAAGTTCAAGCCAAGCTGGATTTCCTGATCGGGAAGAATCAGAAAGCGGTTCACTTTGCTGCTGAGGATGAAGTGGAGGATGTTAACTATGTTGGTGGTTCTGGATTTCAGGGTCAGCAATTTGGGTACAACAACAACCGAAACTTCAACAACAGCACTCGCAATTACAGGAACTCTTCGTACCAGCCCATCCCTCCAAAGTCCACAAACAATAAGATGGAATCCATGCTTGAGCAAATTCTTCAGGGACAGCAAAAACTGCAAGTGGATTTCAATGGAAAAATTGACCATCTGTATACTGATCTGAATGGGAAGATTGACCATCTCAATGGGAAAATCGAAGCTCTCAATACCAATCAAAGGATGCTGGAAACGCAAGTAACTCAGACTACAACAAATTTCAAGGGAAAGACGGTTCATTCACACAATGCTCACGTCAATGCAATCACTTCAACTGCAGAAAATTTCGATGAGGATCCTGAAATCACCAGAGTATCGATCGATACACCCTTGTATCGATCGATACCAGCCAAGACACTTGCTCGAATGGATCCAAAAACCTGTGTATCGATCGATACTACCCTGGTGTCGATCGATACTTAGGCGATTACTGAGGAGACAACTGAGACTTCAACTGTGGTGCCTAAAGTAGTTGCAGAACGAGTGTATATACCCAAGATGCCTTATCCTATACTTTCTAAGCTGACAAGGAAGGAATGGGAGGACGCTAGGTGCGAGTATTTGCTGGATAAGCAGAATGTGGAGCTTCTTTCTGATGATGATGTACCTGCCAGGAACGATTCAACATCAAGTGTATCGATCGATACCCTATGATATGATCATGGAAAGCAAGGAAGCTGAGGAGGCAGAAGCAGACAAGGAGTTAGAGCCGGTTGGAGTGATCACTCGATCCAGAGCTAAGAAGATGGCAAGTGAAGCTCACTCACTCCTACTTCACTCACTCACAGTGAAGCTCACTCACTCCCACTTCACTCTCACTCTCACTCAACCACTTCACTCAACCTATCATCGAATCAAGTCTTCTACATCTCCAACTTGAAGACTACATCCGATCCTGAAGACTAAGTAACTTAGGTGAGGATTCTGTACTCTTTTCCTATGTTGAGTTTTGTCCCACTGGGTTTTCTCAACAGGGTTTTTAACGAGGCAGATGAATCACTACGTCAAGTTACTTAGGAATCTCGGTCAATGGATAATAATGTACAAGTCACCTTGACTATGTACTTAGTTGTTTAGAGGTGCACCAATTAGGAGCCTTATGGCTGGGACGCCTCGTTGTTTTATTTTAGAGTTTAAACTTGTTGCTGTTTTAATTTTTAAACGCTTTGTAGTTTTATTTTAGACGCTGTGTTGTTTAGGGTTGGCGATTTGAGGTTGATTTATAAAACCCCAAACTCGCCCCCTTAGGCTCTTTAGCGAAGATCATTAATGCAACTTGCAAAATTTCAGAGTTCTTCTCTCAACCTAGTTCAACGATTTCTCTCTTTGAATTCGAGTTTCTTTACACGTTGTGAATCAGAAACTCTTCTATCTGTTCTATATCATCTAATCATTCCAAACCATCCACGAAATCACCTTCACGCATCCATCAAACAATCACGATCGCGATTTCATACCAGCCCCTTCCCCTCGTCGCGATTCTCCTTGAAGCAGATTCGTTTTCATCAGCCTTCCTCCAGAGTTGATCAAGCAGGGACTCATCAAGTGGTATCAGAGCTTGCTCTGGACCAAAGGCTGAGAAAATCCCTAACCCTAATTCTCTTGTTTTCACGATTTTTGCAGATTCTATACCTAGGTCTGTTTTCGCGATTTGCTTAGTATCTCGGGTTGGTGCGAGTTGTTTTCTTTGTTGATCAGTTCGTCTAGTATCATCCTAGGCAGTTCATGTTCTGTGTTAAGTGGTCAGAGTCTCATCATACCTATAGCATCTGTTCTAGTCGCGATTAGCTTTATCCTAGAGAAATCTAGGGTTAGTCGAACTCGTCGTGATTATAGGTTGCGATCTGTTCCTAGTTTAGCCAGGATCATTAGTTTCAAGTCTGTTGTAGTTTCATCCTAGGATCAGTAGCGTGTTCTGTTTATAGGTCGCAGCATATCCCTTCCCCAAATCGCTTCGCAGCTATTCTTTTGGAATTCATCGAGTTCTTCGTGGTAGGAGTTCGCGATTTCAGTTAGTTGCATCTAGGACTAGCTAGCTGTTTTGTTCGGTTTCTCTGATTAGTATTGCATCTAGTAAGTTCATATCATTAGTTGCTGTGTCTGCATAACCTGCATCAATTAGAGCCTGCATCAACTAGAACCTGCATCAATTAGTACTTGCATCAAGTCTTTTTTTTTGAAATTTTTTTAAGACCAGATTACTGCGAGCTGTTGTTTGATTTCAGGTACCATGGAGCTTTCAGCTGAGACCATGGCAGCTCTAAACAAAGCTATGGCAGAACAGATTAGAGAGTCAAACCAAACTGTGACAACGCAGCTCACTCAACAGATTGAACAGCTCAAAGAGAAGTTTGAAGCCCAGATTAGTGGTATCCTCAAGGATCAGAGTGCAAGTGGAGATGAGTCTTCAGAGACACCAACTCCCTCAGAGGCTATGCGTATCACTAAGGGCAAAGGAAAGATGGGAGCCTCTTCTCGAAAGCCTAGACTCGGTACCAGACCTACAGGCAATACCCATCGAAGTCAACTTGGGAGTAGAGACAACCTGTCTAGGAAACGAGGAGAAGACCGAGCTGAAGTACCTCCAGTACAAAGACATCACCGAGGAGAGTACATAGCTGGGCACCGAGTTTTCATGGGAACTGATCCAGAATACTCTGCAGAAGAAGAAGAAGTTTCTGATCATAGTCTAGAAACAGTGAGAAGAAGAGCTGGGAACAGAGGAAACAACAGAGATTATGATCCTCTAAGACAGCAGCTCAACCACATCAAAATTCAGTATCCTGCATTCTATGGCACCAACGACCCAGAAATCTACCTTGATTGGGAAAGGAAGATGGAATCAAACTTTCTGGTCCAAGGTACATTTGCGCTTAACAAGGTGAAGATAGCTGTGTCTGAATTCAGTGGTTATGCACTTTTATGGTGGGAACAGCTGGGAATTACTAGACAACGACACGGAGAACCTCCTGTTACTACCTGGACTCAGCTAATCACGCAGATGAGAAAGAGATTCGTGCCTGCACACTATCAAAGAGAGCTCCTACACAAGCTTAGACGTCTTATTCAAGGCACAAAATCAGTTAGAGACTACTTCCAGGAGCTGGAAACTTTGATGATCAGGGCTGACCTGAATGAGAGTGACGACATGGTACTGTCACGATTCCTTGGAGGATTAAACAGAGAAATTCAAGACAAGGTGGAACTGCAGAGTTATGGAGATTTACAAGAGCTGGTGCATAAGGCAGAATTGGTTGAATCGCAGATTAAGAGGAGGATTGGGAGAACTACATTCACTCCTAGCATTCCAAAGCCAAGGGAAATCAGCAAACCTGCATACACCAGAGACACTAAGCCAGCAACACCTGCTGTTAAAGAAGAGACCAGGGCCGAATTTAAACCCAGAAATGGCACCTCAACAAGCCATATCAGGTGTTTTAAGTGCCAAGGCATGGGACATTACTCTAGAGACTGTCCTAACAAGAAGATGTTCCTGCTGCAAGAAGGAGGACAGATTGTCCCTCAAGATAGTTCAGAAGGCGAAACTGATATTGAGTCCTCAGAAGAAGAAGAAGAACCAGCAGCAGTAGGAGAAATGCTTGTAGCACGAAGAACACTAAGTGTTCAGGTTCATCCAGACGATAGAGAGCAGCGTGAGAACCTCTTCCATACTAGATGTGTAGTTCAAGACAAGGTCTTTACCTTGATTGTAGATGGAGGAAGTTGCACCAATGCAGCTAGTGAAGAGATGGTACAGAAACTTAATCTGAAGACCACACCGCACCCTAGGCCATATCAGCTACAATGGTTGAACAATAAGGGCGCTTTAACTGTTTCTCAGCAAGTGCTAGTCAAGCTATCGATTAGGAAGTATGAAGATGAGTTGCTGTGTGATGTAATCCCAATGAAGTCTAGTCATGTTCTCCTAGGCAGACCTTGGCAATTCGACAGAAAAGTTATGCATGATGGCTACACCAACAAGCAGTCTTTTGAGTTCAAAGGACGCAAAGTCACTCTTCTGCCTCTGACACCGAGTGAAATCTACAAAGACCAGCTTCATATGAGTCGCCAGGATAAGGAGAAAGTGTCAAACAACCTCTACATCAACCACAGTGAATTCTCTGAACTCTTTGATCCTGAATTAACTACGTTTATGTTTGTGTACAAGGATATTCTTGTTAGTACTAACCAATCACAGGAGCTTCCTAGTGCTATGACAGAGATTTTGCAGGAATACAGGGATGTTTTTCCAGAAGAGACACCACCAGGATTACCTCCAATTTGAGGAATAGAGCATCAGATCGATTTTGTACCAGGTTCGGCGTTGCCTAATAGACCAGCATATCGAACCAACCCAGTAGAGACCAAGGAGCTGCAGAAACAAGTAGAAGAGCTGATGAGTAAAGGACATATACGAGAGAGTTTGAGTCCTTGTGCAGTACCTGTTCTGTTAGTTCCTAAGAAAGATGGAACGTGGAGGATGTGTGTGGACTGCAGAGCTATCAACAACATCACTGTGAAGTACAGGCATCCAATTCCGAGCTTAGATGACATGCTGGACGAGCTGTGTGGGTCTACAATCTTCTCCAAAATCGATTTAAAGAGTGGGTACCACCAGATCAGAATGAAGGAAGGAGATGAGTGGAAGACAGCATTCAAGACCAAGCAAGGGTTATACGAATGGCTGGTTATGCCGTTTGGTCTCACCAACGCTCCTAGCACCTTCATGAGACTGATGAATCACGCCTTAAGGTCATTCATTGGCGAGTTCGTGGTAGTCTACTTTGATGATATACTCATCTACAGTAAAGGTTTGGAGGAACATCTGAACCACATCAGATCGGTTCTAGATGTTCTTCGCTCTCAATCTCTCTTTGCTAATTTCTCGAAATGTTCTTTTTGCACTACTGAAGTTGTCTTCTTAGGTTTTGTTGTAGGCGCAGAAGGAGTTAAAGTAGACGAAGAAAAGATCAAAGCTATCAAGGATTGGCCAACCCCAAAGAACGTGGGAGAGGTTCGCAGCTTTCACGGCCTCGCAGGCTTCTACAGACGCTTTGTTCGCAACTTCAGTTCCATAGCTGCACCATTGACAGAAGTTATCAAGAAAGACGTGGGATTCAAGTGGGGAGACGCACAAGAGCAGGATTTTACAGCCCTTAAAGAGAAGCTTATCAATTCACCTCTTTTAGTACTTCCTGATTTTTTGAAAACATTTGAAGTTGAATGTGATGCCTCTGGAATCGGTATTGGTGCTGTGTTGATGCAGGATAAGAAACCGGTGGCTTACTTCAGTGAGAAGCTGGGAGGATCGACCCTCAACTATCCTACATACGACAAGGAGCTCTATGCATTGGTTCGAGCTCTTCAAACATGGCAGCACTACCTGTGGCCCAAAGAATTCGTCATTCACATAGATCATGAGTCCCTGAAGTACCTCAAAGGACAGCAGAAGCTCAACAAGAGACATGCCAGGTGGATGGAGTTCATTGAGACATTCCCCTACATTGTTAAATACAAGAAAGGTAAGGATAATGTAGTCGCAGATGCATTATCCAGAAGGTACACTCTTATCTCTACACTGTCTTTGAAAATCGATGGATTTGAGCATATAATAGCCTTGTACAACACTGACCTCGATTTCGCTGAGAACTATGGCAAGTGTCATAAGTTTGCTTTTGAGAAGTACTTTAGGCAGGATGGATACTTGTTCTACAACAACAGGCTGTGCATACCACGAGGGTCAGTCCGAGAGCTGCTAGTTCGAGAAGCTCATAGTGGTGGACTAGCTGGACATTTCGGCATATCAAAGACTCTACTTGCACTACAGGATCGTTTCTACTGGCCAAAAATGAAGTCAGACGTCGAGAAGGTTTGTTTTAGGTGTGCTGTCTGCAAGATGGCAAAGAGTAAAGTACAGCCTCACGGTTTGTATACTCCTCTACCTATTCCTTCTCAACCTTGGACTCATATATCTATGGATTTTGTATTGGGCTTACCTCGAACCAGAAATGGTAGAGATTCGATTTTTGTAGTTGTTGACAGGTTTAGCAAGATGGCTCACTTCATTGCTAGTCACAAGACAGATGATGCTGTTAGTGTAGCTAACTTGTTTTTCAGGGAGATAGTACGTCTGCACGGCATACCTCAAGAGATAGTGTCAGACCGAGACACCAAGTTCTTAGGACACTTCTGGAGAACGTTATGGGCAAAGCTAGGAACTAAGCTGGCTTTTTCCACAACTTGTCACCCTCAGACTGATGGTCAGACAGAGGTGGTGAACAGGACGTTGTCTACACTCCTCAGATCGTTAGTGAAAGATAACATCAAGTCATGGGAAGCCTGTTTACCACACGTGGAGTTTGCTTATAATCACGCTAAGCATTCTGCAACTCTCTTTTCTCCTTTTGAAATCGTTTATGGGTTTAATCCTCAATCACCTCTAGACTTGATCTCTTTGCCTTTAAGTGTTCAATGTAGTGTCGATGGTAAAGCCAAGGCTGTACAGGTCAGGGAGCTACACGCAAAAGCCAAGGAGAACATAGAGAAGAGGACTAAACAGTATGAGAAACAAGCAAACAAGGGCAGGAAGGAGATGGTCTTTGAAGAAGGCGATTTAGTATGGATTCATCTACGCAAGGATAGATTTCCAGAAGAGAGAAAGAGCAAGCTGATGCCGAGAGTTGACGGACCCTTTGAAGTCGTCAAAAGGATCAACAACAATGCCTATCAGATCGACCTCCAAGGTAAGTATAACGTATCTCCATCGTTCAATGTTTCTGACTTACTTCCTTATCTTGCAGATTTCGATTTGAGGACAAATCCTTTTCAAGAGGGAGGGGATGATATGATCATGGAAAGCAAGGAAGCTGAGGAAGCAGAAGCAGACAAGGANTTTCAGAGTTCTTCTCTCAACCTAGTTCATCGATTTCTCTCTTTGAATTCGAGTTTCTTTACACGTTGTGAATCAGAAACTCTTCTATCTGTTCTATATCATCTAATCATTCCAAACCATCCACGAAATCACCTTCACGCATCCATCAAACCATCACGATCGCGATTTCATACCAGCCCCTTCCCCTCGTCGCGATTCTCCTTGAAGCAGATTCGTTTTCATCAGCCTTCCTCCAGAGTTGATCAAGCAGGGACTCATCACCCTACCTGGTGTCGATCGATACCCCTCGCAGAACGAGGCAGAAACTGTGAAAACACTTGAGTTGATTGCAGAAAGAGTTCGCAAGCCCAAGAAGCAGAATCCTATTCCTAAACACCTCAGAGATCCTATCACTCCAAAGCAGCTGCGTGGCTTTGAGAAGAGGGTACGAAGGATTCCCCACTCGTTCACTTTTGAAGAAGCTCTAGAGGACTGGCCTCTGCTGAGTCACTTCAAGGATTGCAGAGAAACTAAGAAAGAGATCAAGGCACTCTTCATTAAGGCCAGAGGTACACCTCCACTAAGACAGTTGACTAAGAGGAAAGACCCAGAGATCTTCTCAGTTCCATGCGCTATCTCTAGAGTTGAATTCAAAGAGTCTCTCGTTGACTCAGGAGCCTGCGTCAATGTCATGTCCAGGGCAATTGCAGAGAGATTGGGAGCTGATATTCAACCTCCAAAGACATTTATCACGTTCGCGAACGATTCCACCTCTCTTCCATATGGGGCGATTGCTGATTTGATGATCACAATAGGAGATTGCCTGGTTCCTACTGATTTTCAGGTTGTAGAGATGAATGCAAAATCTCGTACGCAGTTGGTTCTCGGAAGACCGTTCATGGCTACGGTTGGTGCGATTATGGACACACCCAACAAGCACATCTCATTCTCATACATTGACAAGGAGGTGTACTACAAAGCCATCCCTAGAGGAACTCCCGGACGTGTCTCTTGCATCGATGCTATAACATGAGCGACGTTGATATCAGATCTTTTGGAAGAACCTCCTGACGTGCCAACTGTCACAGACGTCTCAATTGAACAGCCCAGCATCCCCAAAGAAGTTGTCAAGAAGGCTAAGGCAGCAAAGAAGAAGAAGGCCAAGAGCAAAAAGGTCGAGAATCCCCATGTCACTTTAATCCCTCAGAAGAGTGATGGGAATTCGATTGAGTACAAGGTGAAGTGCAAAGGAGCTTCGAAGCCATTCTCTAAGGCTAGAATTCTTCTTACTTCAGAGCTGAAAGAAAAAGGGCAAGAGTTTGTGGATGGCATGCTAAGCAGAACTCTGAAGCTAGCAATGTCAAGTGATGGAGCATGTTTTGATGCAAGCTCGCATTCTTATCCTGCCTGAAGGGCGTTACAGTCAAGCTAATGACGTAAAACGAGCGCTTGGTGGGAGGCAACCCACTGGTGAGTCTTTTATTTCTTTTATTTTTTGTTTTTTTGTGTCTTGAGTGAATCAGATTGGAGCAAACGAGGAGAAGCTGAACTGGCCTTGACGAAATCGCCAGGGTATCGATCGATACACTGTTGGTATCGGTCGATACCATGCGGGCAATGATGAAATTTTGTGTCGACTTAAGCATGTATCGATCGATACAGGCTGTGTGTCGGTCGATATTCTATGTTCCAGCAAGGTAACTTCTTGTTTTTCCCAATTTTATTCTGTTCTTTTGTTTTCTTTCACTGACTCTAGGCTAGATAACACAGGGGACAGTGATGTTCAAGTCTGGGAGAGGTGTCTGCTGACATTGTTTTTGTTTTTCTTAGAGTCAGTCGTTTTATCAAGTCAAAATTGTTTTATTGAGTCAAAACTTGTTGGAGATAATGATCATGTGCTTGAAACTATTGATATGATTTTGTTTTTGAGTGCACAGTGTTACAGGATCAGTTCTAGATCGACTAATGAAAAATCCAAGGACTGACCAGTTGACTAGAAAACATCCATGTCTCCAGTAGAGTTCTTCTGAAACCTGAGCCAAATTTTTGCACTTCATCAATGTGGTTAGTGTTCATAGAGCTTGATTCATCATTCATATCTGATAAAGGAACCCATGTGTTTCGAGTTATGGTATATCTCTCCCCTGTTATATCTCACCATCAATACTCGCGTCTCAAACCTTAATATGTAAATGCAAGGAACATAATAAGAAATAAGTTTGGGGGAGAGAAATAAAACCAAAAAGTGTGAAAAAGGGTGGTTCCTTGTCATGATATCGTATGGTAAAGAGTCTAGAAGGTTCTTGAACATTGGCTGCAGCGATGAATCTGGCGATGAGGGCTTTATTTGAACAATGCTGTGGGATAATGTGTGGAGTCTGGAAAAGCTGTGAATGTCTACGGAGAAGTACATGGTGGTTAGATCGAAAGCTGATTATGTGACATTTGGGTACTTGGAAAGAGGGTCATTTCGATGGTTCATGAACAGGTGAGTCTCCGCGTTTTCAAACCTCTTTCTCTGATTTAGTCTTCTATTTGCTTGAGGGCAAGCAAAGGCTAAGTCTGGGGGAGTTGATATATCATGGTTTTTACCCTATTTAGACCATGATATAAGTCCTTTTTATAGAGTTTTTATAGTATTTTGGAGTCTTTTAGAGTCTTTTACAGGTCTTAGCACGTTTGGGGCATTATTGGAATTATTGGAGCTTTCTGGAACAGTTTGGAGCAAAAGCTGAAGTCGTGTTGCTGAGTGCCTGATTTCACGACAAGCATCGATCGATACCCCCTGGTATCGATCGATACTCATCGCAGCAAGACACGACCCGCGAGTTTTCCAAGACTTGAAGAATTGCAAAAGTGCCCAGAAGTCTTCGATAATTACAAGAAGACCCCAACTCGTGATTCAGGTTATTTATAGGGATTTTACAGCCACTTTGTAGGCTATGCTTTTTATGCTTTGTATGCTTTATTTTACTTTGGTTTTAGAGAGACAAGTATGAATCTCCCTTCATCTGAGATCAGATCTCTAAACCTTTCTGATTATTCTATTGATGATTTATTCAGTTATGTTGATTGTTTCATTCTCAATGTCCGAGTAGATCCACTTTAGGTTTAGGGTTTTCTCATAAAGGATTTCTTTGAATGCTAGGTTAATTATCTGTTTAGGATTCACTATCTGAATTAGTTCTTCACCATAGGTTGTTCTCAAAGCTAATTCTATGTTGACGAATCTTGAACTTAGATCTTAGGATAATTGATTAGGCACGACAGTGCGATTAATTACCTGATAGAACCTTAGGTGAGAAAATTGATTATTCGCAAAGAGATTTGGTTTAATTGATTTGTGAATATATCAAACCTGAACTTTAAAGCTGATTTAGACTTTAGGATTCGCAAAGAGATTTGGAATTTCTAAGATTTAGATTTAGATAGTTCTCGCAACGACAGTTGGTTAATTATATCTTAGTGATTTGAGTTCAAGAACTGCGCTAAATCTGAATCATGTTAGTTAGTTAGTCTGCATTCATTGATTTCCTGAGAAAAACCGTGGGCCTATATTTCATCCATTGATTTATAACTCTTTTAATTTCTGCACTGCTTTCAATTACACCTGTTTGCTTAGCTTGATTTGACATTATACAATCTATTGAGTGATTTCTTTGAGTCTTTGTGGTTCGACCCCTAGTTATATTACAACTACTGCTTTAGTACTGTTAGGGTATTAATTTGAGCATATCAAAACACCAACATTTACTCAATGTTGCTCGTGCTATACTATTTCAATCAAATATTCCTTTGGTTTATTGGACTGATTGCGTTCTCACTGCTGTTTTTCTGATAAATAGAACTCCATCTCTGGTTTTAAATAAACTCTCTCCATATGAATTGCTTTTCAAGAAGAAACCTGATTATTCATTTCTCAAATCATTTGGTTGCCTTTGCTATGTTTCTACTCTCATCAAAGATAGACATAAATTCACACCTAGAGCTAGACCTTGTATATTTTTAGGCTATCCATCGGGTTATAAAGGATATAAAGTGTTAGATCTTGAAACTCATGAGGTTTGTATTTCTCGTAACATTGTTTTTCATGAACATATCTTTCCTTACAAAAATAGTTCATTACCTGTTCATGATGTTGATTTGCTTGGTAAATCTATCCTGCCTTTGCCTATTCATGTTGCTCTTGATAATGACTTGCCTGCATCTTTCACTAATGTTCCATTGCATACTGCTTATGTTCCTGTTCCCACTCATGTTGATACAACTATTGCATCATCTGCACCACACTCTAGTGCTACATCTCTACCACTAGGGACTGTAACTGCTGGTACAGGACAAGCAGCATTCCCATTGCCAGGCCAAGACGACAGGTGAAAGTACCAGGTTACTTATCTGATTTCTATTGTAACTTTGCCCAAATTTCTGATCCATCTGATGTTCTTTATCCCTATCATATGTTCTCTCTTACTCTAAACTTCATCCCTCCTATCAGTCTTTTATTCTGTCATGTACAAGTGAAACAGAGCCACAAACCTTTAAGCAGGCTATGGCTCATCCTCATTTCCCTAAAGCTATGGACACATAGTTGTCTGCTCTTGAATCAAAAGGCACATGGAGTGTTGAATCTTTACCACCGGGTAAACATGTGATCGGATGTAAGTGGGTCTACACCATTAAATACAATCCTAATGGATCTGTAGAGAGGTACAAGGCACGCTTAGTGGCCAAGGGATATACACAGCAAAGGGGATTGATTATATTGATAGTTTTTCTCCTGTTGCTAAGCTTGCTAGTGTCAAACAAGTATTAGGTTTGGCTTCTTGTTTCAACTGGACTTTGACACAGATGGATGTCACCAATGCTTTCCTACATGGTGACTTGGATGAGGAGATTTATATGAGCCTACCTCAAGGATACACTCCTGCTCAACCAGGTTCTCTTCCTCCTAATCCTGCCTGTCGTCTCCACAAATCCTTATATGGCTTGAAACAGGCTTCACGACAGTGGTACCATTGCTTCTCTACGGTGGTAATGCAGGCTGGTTTCATTCAATCCCTTGCTGATAATACTCTTTTTGTGAAGAAAACTGAGTCTTCTTTCACTGCTCTCTTAGTATACGTTGATGACATTTTGATTGTATCAAATAACGATGCTGAATTACGATTACTGAAGAATGCTCTCTATCAAGCTTTTCAGATTAAAGACATGGGTGCTCCAAGATTTTACTTAGGTCTTGAGATTGCTCGCAATGCTTCAGGAATATCAGTGTGTCAGAGGAAATATGCCTTGGATATTCTAGCATCTACTGGCATGTTAGCCTGCAAACCCAGTAATGTTCCTATGGATCCTACAATACATTTGAGCAAAGATTCTGGAACATTATTGGACAATCCAACTTCTTACAGAGAACTTATCGGCAGGCTGCTCTATCTGACAATTACAAGGCCTGACATAACATTTGCAGTGAATTACCTGAGCCAGTTCTTATCATGCCCTACTGACATACATCTTCAGGCAGCTTATCGAATCTTGCGATATCTGAAATCAAATCCAGGGCAAGGACTATTTTATGCAGCTGATTCAGACATATGCCTAAATGCTTTTGCAGATGCTGATTGGGCTACCTGTCCTGATTCAAGACGATCCATTACTGGTTTTTGTGTTTATCTTGGGAGATCATTGATTACTTGGAAGTCTAAGAAGCAACCTACTGTCAGCCGAAGCAGTACTGAGGCAGAATATCGGAGTATGGCTCTTGCGACATGCGAGCTATTGTGGTTAGCTCAACTCCTTAAAGATTTGAAGGTTACAGTTCATGCGTCTGCCAAGCTCTTCTGTGACAACAAATCAGCCATGCACATTGCCACTAATCATGTCTTCCATGAACGGACAAAGCACGTGGAGATCGATTGTCACACAGTGCGAGATCAAGTCAAGAACGGCTTCTTGAAACTGTTTTATGTTTCAAGTGTCACTCAACATGCTGACATCTTAACTAAAGCTTTACACCCAGGTCCCTTTCATTCTATACTTCAGAGAATGTCTATTTCAAGCCTCTTCCATCCTAATACGAATCTTGTTTTAACTTCAGAGGCTTGAAGGGGGTGTATTAGAGTACATAGATGGTTTATACCGGTTTAGTTCACTAGTTTAGTCTCCTTTAGCTGAACCATGTGTATATATATACTTTGTACAGATACTTTGTTTAATTAATGAGAAAGATAATTCATCCTTAATATTTGTACATGCCAAATTGTCTACGCTATTTTGTTCACATAAGATGTCCACCATACACTGTCCACGAAGAACTTATTCACAAGAACAACAAACACAACAAAAAACACGTCGGTTTACGTCACTTTTTCTAAGTCAATATTCAAACCGACGTACAAAAGTTTAAACTAGAAGGAAATTGTGTGATTTTATTTAAAACCACTACGCTTTTTAATATAATAATACTTTATTTGTTAATGAATAAATAAATATTTTTTAGGCCTGAGACTGAATAGAAGCATATTTCAAATTTTTTGAAATTAACAATGTTGGCGTCGGACGATGAGAAGATGGTTTCGAAACCGACGCCATGATATTTGGGTCATAAACAACCGACGTTAACCATACTTATAAACGTCGTTAGAAGCCTGATTTTTTGAAGTGAAAACATAGAGATTAATTGTTAAAAAACAGCCAAAGACAATCACAACGTACACATGAACCTGTTTGTGTGGATGAGTGTTTATGGGTTGCTTGAAACTATGGTTTGTATAACGAAATGTGGGAATTTAGTTCGTCGGTTAATATGTGTGTCGAATTATAGACAAATACTTGGTCGATTTCTAAACTCTAGGCAGCACAAGAAAGAGAGAAAAAGGGAGAGAAACAACATTTGGTTGGTTCTTTCCTTTGTCTCACACAAATCATTCATGGTTGTCATGTCATGGATGAGTCTATGAGTTCTCAACCCGATGCATCCAATATAGACGAATATGCGTGTATAATCATGGTTTTTTTTAATTTCATCAATTAATTGTTACCAAAAAATCATCAATCAGAATGATATATGACTTTCTTCCCTTTCCAATTCATTATGGCATTGGTTCTTAAAATTCAAAGTGTGGCAATGATAAGATCTTTACTCGTAACTCTCCGAACCTCTGTAACTCTCTGTATATTGATATGAAAAGGAAGAAGATGATGAATCTTGGTTCTCTCTCTAGACTTATCTTTACAACCTCATAACGGTGTAACAGAAAGTCAACAAGCTCATTACGCTTGAGATTACAACATTCAACATAACCTCTCTACAAACAGTAATTGTTTATTTATAGTGTGATAAAGCCCACTCTTTCTCACGCGTTCACCTTCTTTCACGCGCTCGTCTTCTCGATCTCTCCTTTATTCTTCAGCCTCTGTCTCACATATACCTTTAGTGGCCTATCATTACTCCCCCCTTCGAGATTGAGCTTGTCCTCAAGCTTAAAAGTATGATATTTCTCCATAACCTCCTTAGCCAACATCCATGTTGATTCATGTGAAGGAAGATCCTTCCACATAATCAAAACTTCCAAGTTTCCTGTAGCATCATAGCGTGACTCCAATATCTTCTCTGGAGTAATCAGCAACTCACCATTCATCGAAATTGACAATGGTAGTGGTACAATCTGATGATCCTTTCCCATCACAGCCTTTAATTGTGAAACATGGAAGACTGGATGTATTTTTGATCCCACCGGTAACAACAAACGATACGCTGTCTTATCAATCCGTTCGAGTACCTCAAAAGGTCCATAGTACCGTGCTGCTAGCTTGTGACAGATTCGTCTTGCCACAGAAACTTGTCTATATGGTCTCAGCTTCAAGAAGACACGAGAGCCCACTTCAAATTCCACTTCTCTGGGATGTTTATCTGCTTGTTGTTTCATCCTCTGTTGAGCTCTGATTAACTGTTCTTTGATCTGATTTAGCATCATGTCACGTTCCTTAAGCATCATCTCCAATTCAAAATTAGCAGTAGATCCATCTTCAAACTTCACCAATGTTGGTGGATCTCGACCATACACCACCAGAAATGGAGATGTTTTCAATGATGTATGGTAATTAGTATTGTACCACAACTCAGCCCAAGCGAGATATTTACCCCACGTTCTCGGATGTGATGACGCGAGACATCTCAAATACGTTTCCAAGCATCTGTTAAGCACCTCAGTCTGCCCATCGGTCTGAGGGTGAAAAGCTGTGTTGTATTTAAGCTTCGTTCCTGATTGCTTAAAACACTCTTTCAAAAAATGACTTAAGAAAATTCGATCACGGTCTGATACAATCGATGCAGGGAACCCGTGAAGTCTCACCACCTCTTTGATGAACTTAGCCACTACGTCTGTTACTGTGAAGGGGTGTCTCATGCCTATAAAGTGAGCATATTTGCTTAGTCTGTCAATCACCACAAAGATGACATTGAACCCACCCGAAAGAGGGAGACCTTCAATGAAATCCATGCTTATGTCTTCCCAAATGGCCTGGGGAATGGGTAATGGTTGCAAAAGACCCGCTGGTGACAAGGTCGAGTACTTATGTGTTTGACAAATCTGACATTCTGCTACGAATTTCTGAACTGTCTCACGTATGCCCTTCCAATGAACAGATTGTTGAATTCTTTTCAGAGTCTTGAGTACACCAGAGTGTCCTCCCATAATGCCTTCATGAAACTCTGCTAATAGTAGTGGAATATATGCTGACTGTGAAGGAATAACCAGTCTTCTTTTATACCACAATCTGTCATCCATCACACTGTATCCGGCTTTAACCACTTCTCCATTTTTTATCTTCTGGATCATCGATTGTATAAACTCATCTTCTGCAATTTCCTTGAACACATCCTGTAATTGCAACACAGAAGGAACTGTTACTGCCAACAAAGAAGCACTCACAGATTCCAGTGGTGGGTGCATGCTTCTTGATAACCCATCTGCAGCTTTGTTTTCAATTCCCGGTTTATATATAATGTCAAAATCGTAGCCTAGCAGCCTCGTCAGCCATCTTTGATACTCCATAGTTACTTCCCTCTGCTCCAACAGGAATTTCAAGCTTTTCTGATCAGTGTGAACCACAAATTTACGGCCCAAGAGGTAATGCTTCCATTTCTGAATCGCCAATACTATAGCCATTAACTCCCTTTCATATGTGGATTTTTGTTGTTCTCTTGCTGTTAATCCGCAACTGAAATAAGCTATTGGTCTCTGTTTCTGCATCAACACAGCACCTAACCCGAAGCCAGATGCATCTGTTTCCACAATGAATACCTCTGAAAAATCAGAAAGAGCCAGTACAGGAGCCGAGATCATAGCTTTCTTTAACACTTCAAATGCTTGCTGAGCATCTTCTGACCATTGAAACTTCTCTTTTTTTAATAAATCTGTTAATGGTCTGGCCAGGGTACCATAAGCTTTGACAAAATGGCGATAATAGCCTGTTAAACCTAGAAATCCCCTTAGCTCCTTCACTGTCTTCGGCGTAGGCCATTTGTTCATTGCCTCAGTCTTACTTGGATCTGTTGCTACTCCATGAGCTGATATAATGTGACCCAGATAATCTACTTCTTGTTTAGCAAACGAACACTTCTTCCTGTTTGCAAATAGTTGATTTTCAACAAAAACTTCCAACACCACTCTTAGATGCTCTCTATGTTCTGCCAAGTTCTTGCTGTATACCAATATATCATCAAAGAATACCAGGACGAACTTGCGCAGAAACGACCGGAAAAGATCATTCATTAATGATTGAAAAGTGGCTGGTGCATTAGTAAGGCCAAAAGGCATTACTAAGAACTCGTAGTGTCCGTCATGAGTTCTGAAGGCAGTCTTCTCTATATCCACCTCTTTCATGCGGATTTGATGATATCCCGATCTCAGATCCAGCTTAGAAAAAATCATCGCTCCATGCAGCTCATCCAAGAGTTCATCAATCATTGGGATGGGAAATTTATCTGGAATAGTGGCTCTATTCAATGCTCTGTAATCCACACAGAATCTCCAGCTTGAGTCTTTCTTCTTGACTAACAATACCGGGCTGGAGTAAGGGCTTACACTCTGTCTTATAGTGTCTGCCTTAAGCATTTCCTGAACCATGTTTTCCATTACTTCCTTGTGCATTTGCGGATATCTGTATGGTCTTACATTGATGGGGCCATGACCATTGAGTAAAGTAATTCCATGCTCTCGTCCTCTAACCGGTGGTAGCTCAGATGGTATTGCAAAAACACCTTCAAATTGCTGTAACAGCTCATTTATCCCCAAAGGAGCTTCTTCTTTTCCTGTAGCAGCCAGTTGGTGACTACCAAACTCCAGCATTACACCTTTAGAAGACACTGTGGGTTTTTTTTTAAGAGATTTCAGAGATACTTTCCGAGAATGCAATGAAAGATCTCCATGTAAGGTTACCCATTCTCCATTGTGTAGGAATGAGAATTCTTGTTTTTTCCAATCGACATGGCATTTCCCAAGAGTCTCTAGCCATTGAACTCCCAAAATTACATCCACACTGCCCAGCTCCAGTGATATAAAATCGGTAGTAAATTCAAAATCTGCTAATTTGAATGTTACCTCTTGACATACACCTAATCCTTGCACTTGTAAGCCATTGCCCAATAACACCTCTAAAGCATTGTTTTCAGTCATCTTCAATCTTGCCTTTTGAACAGCTTTAGGGGCAATGAAATTATGGGATGCACCACTGTCTAACATCACCACCACTGTCTAACATCACCACCACCGATGTTTTCCCAATCATTCCATAAACTTTTGTTGTTTTGGGTGAATCAATGCCGAGAAAAGCATTGAATGAAAGGTGCATCAACTCACTCTCTTGTGCACACTCTTCATCACTCAATTCAAACATGTTCTCATCTAATACTTCTACTTCAAATCCATTGAGAACTGTTAACACTTGTAGCTCTCTCTTCGAGCATACTCTCTCATGTCCCTTGAACCATTTAGCATCACATTTGAAACACAACCCCAAACTTCTCTTCAAATCCAATTCCGCATCCGTAAATTTATGTCTCGGTCTTAGGTGTTGCCTTCCATTCGGTTGTTGATCCTTATTATCCCCATTCTCCGCCGTCATGATCCTTGGTTTAAAAGAAGTCATATCTTGCGATTTCTGGTTATTGAAAGAAGACGAGTTCCTGTGATTGAACCCAGAAGTTCTTGGGAAACTCACTTCTTTCTTTGTCACCTCTCCAACCACTTTACAGAAAGTACTACTCTCCATCTTCAAAACAGCAGATATGTGATTCGGTAAACCCTTTGGTTCTTTCATCTTTATCACCTCCTTCATCTCCTGAGTTAAACCGTTGTAGAAGATATCCTCTAAACCTTTTTCATCAACCCCTGACACTTGTGCAGATAGCTCCTCAAATTCAGATACATACTCCCTGATTGTCCCAGATTGCTTGATTGAGTATAATCTTTTTCCTGGTTCCTCTTCCAATGTTTCTGCAAATCTTACTAACAGTCGATCTTTGAAATCTCTCCAATCCCGAAAACCATGGCGCTGTCTCGCCCAAATATACCACTTCATCACTTTCCCGGTCAATGTGAGTGAGACCAAATCCAACTTTGCGTCATCATCATATCGACCAATCTGAAAAAATCTCTCTACCTCCGCAATCCATACGTATGGATGCGAACCATCAAACATTGGCATCTCAATTTTTTTCATCAAGCTCTCTCGATTCACAAGATCTGAGTTAGCTGGCCGATAACCTAACGATGATTCGTTCCGATTGGTTCCCGGATAAGAATTCGGTACCTGAAATTGACGTTGCGATGATTCTGGGATCTCCAGCGGACGAACGCCGCCATCGATGCGAGCAGGTAAACGTGACTGTTGTTGAATCGTTGATAATATCGCAACCAATTTGTCATTCATTTCTGATTGTTGTTGTTGTATCGCTGATTGTTGTTGTTGAAGTGCCTTCATACGATCCTCCGTCTGTGTATTTGCTGCGCAGAGTCGTGTATATCCGCCTTGCAAAAACTCCACTCGAGCCTTTACCGCCGATTGATCTCCGTCGAAATCGTCGCTGAGCTGCTCGGAATCGTCACTCGTCATCTTCGCGAAATCGACCACGTCACGACGCACCAATTTGATAAGATCTTTACTCGTAACTCTCCGAACCTCTGTAACTCTCTGTATATTGATATGAAAAGGAAGAAGATGATGAATCTTGGTTCTCTCTCTAGACTTATCTTTACAACCTCATAACGGTGTAACAGAAAGTCAACAAGCTCATTACGCTTGAGATTACAACATTCAACATAACCTCTCTACAAACAGTAATTGTTTATTTATAGTGTGATAAATCCCACTCTCTCTCACGCGTTCACCTTCTTTCACGCGCTCGTCTTCTCGATCTCTCCTTTATTCTTCAGCCTCTGTCTCACATATACCTTTAGTGGCCTATCAGGCAATGTGTGTACATCTGTACGTATCCATTTGGTTAATTCATATTGCAGAGCCTATGCTATAGTAAGAGTGAACTACATTACAAAGTATCCACATAACAATGTCCTGAATACAACCTCCATTACAAATTGTCCATACAACAAAGTTACTACTGTGTATCAAAATACATATTTTAATAATCTCCAGAATCATGTAGCATGTGCAGAATTAGAACAACAGTGAGGTATGTACTTACAAAGAACAATTTCACAATTTTTTTGATAAATCGTAGAAATAAAATAAAATTTTAACAAACCTTATTAGAGTCATCGTTCCTTTCTATTCATTTTCTCACCATATTTTCAAACACACTGTTCTTTTGTCATCTCAATTCAAGAAGACCCATGACGGTCTTCAATCAAAAGCATACAAGAGAGTACCACACAAGCAAAAACTTAGACCGACACAAAACTCCAAAACCAGTTCTTTACTGGTCTTCAAAGTTTTGATCCGAGGCATGAATAATCCGAAAAGAACCCACTACAAAGATTCCTATGCAATGATTCTGAGAAATAAACAGTTCCTATGTTGGTTCGTATAGTAAGCTTAGCAACTCTTTGGTTCCTTTTATCAACATGGACAAAGGAGCCAGTTCTAAGACCAAACTTCTAACTTTAAAGTGCAACATAGATAGATAAACAATTTGAAAAAAAAAACTAAACCATCTACAGAGAAAGAGATTCCCACATTTGTAATCAACATAATTAAACTTGCACAACAACAGGTCGCCCACAGACAATTTGGGGAATCTTCAGGCGTCTTCCTGGTTCCAGAAACTTACTCTCCACTCCCACTCATTCTATTGATCTTCTAAGCACGATCCCTTATGTAATTGCATCTCCGATTTATTTCGACTCTCACCCAACTCAAATTCTTTTCATACGTTCTGAACACAATGTCATGGATCATACATCATGGATATATCCTCGTGGATAGTTCATCTTGGATACATGGCTATTGATAACACTGTATTTTTACCTATTTTATCGTCTATTTTAGAACGTTTTAATAAGTGTTTCATTCACTTTTATATGTTTTATCGTAGTTTTTACATATTTGTAGTTTCAAAACTCTTTTTAGGTTACTTAGGGAAAAACGATGCAAATTAAAGACAATCCAGATTTTCGACTAAGAGTCAAATCGTCAGGAGTTCAACCATCAAAGAAGATCTTCTCACCGTCTGATCCAGCCCAGTTTTGGAGATATTCAAGAAGGACCAGCTACCTTTCAATTCCAACTGATTTGAAGACGATCCAACGATTCAATCAAAAGATATATAAAGACCAAGAAGTCCCATTTCACAACGGGTAGAAGCTCTCAACCCGCGGACAGAAGCCATTTCACCACTAGCATAATCTCTCCACCCGCGGCCATGAGGCAGTTCACTGCAGGACGAAGCCTTCGACCCGCGGCCAACACAGTTTCGTCCCGAAAAGCTTGTTTGCAAATCAATTTCAACCCCACTTCGATTTCTCTTCAAAAAAAACCCTAAGGACGACTAAACAAGAGTTGAAAACCTTTTAATATGTACTTTAGCTTCCCCAATTTTGTGTGCCTCATAGAGCCCCTTTTGGGTGTCCCTTTGGGAGCCATCATCACGATTTTGTAGTGTTTTTATGTTCTTCGTACTTCGTTCTTTGTTTAGGGAGATATAGATTTCTCTTGAACATTCTTTCTATTATGTTCTTTATATTATTCATTCTTAGTTTATGTCTTTGCATTTATTTTACCTTTACTTTTCTTTTCGAGATTTGTAGAGAAGTTCTCTCCGGACTTGGTTCTTAAAATCGAGAGACTTCTTCTTCCACATCGTGGTTTTTATTTAATTATGTCTTCGCTTTTAATTATGTTTGAGTAATTCGTCGTTGAGTTTAAGGGCTCCATCGAAGGGAATCGATTACGTTCGATAGGGATCTTCGCGAGATAAACTTAGCCGAATTCTAAAACTCTTTCTTCTAAGTTTATTCTCTATGCATGAATCTAGTGTGACGACCTAGAAACTGATCTTAGGATTGATAAAACCACGGGAGTGCTGAATTTATTAACCCAACCTAGCTTGAGAAGAGCAAAGCGTAATAACCCGCAGGAGTTGAGTTATGAAACTTTGTGAACCAATCGAATATGGACTATATATGCATGTTTAACTTCTTGATTACATGCGGGAGTTGAGTAATTTAGAATGTTTAAACATAGTAATTAACGCTACGGGAGTAGGTCGATTTTCTAATCGTGATTCAAGTTTGTGGGGTTACCAGAATCGATTTTACAAGAGCTTTGTTACCGCGGTTTGAATCGATCATATCCCAGAGATATCCTGTCAACTCAACATTAGTTTTTATTATTTTATTAGCGTATTATTTTCTTTCTTTGCATTCATCTAGAGATCGTGACAACCTATCCAAAAACCCCCTTTTCGTCTTAGACTTCCTTACTAATTCTGGTTCTAACATTTTGCAGGTAAGCGAAGGATTCCCTGTGTATCGATACCTTAAGTACTACATCGCACTAATGTGAACTTGCAAATACCTAAGGTTATAAATATTATTACCTGAGGCTACAATAAACTCTAGCATCATCAAGTTTTTGGCGCCGTTCACGGGGAATCCAATCGTCTTCACCTACATAATCTCAGAGGTTAGTAAATCAACTCTAAGGCAACTTTTTATTTTTTATTTTTGGTTTTGTTTTTCTTCGTTTCAGGTTTCTAAAACTCCGGTGCGAGATCACGATTTGCACTCTAATCACTTCAAGTTATCGATCGACCAACTACTCTCAAGGAGTTTGAGAGCATGTGTACTTCCGAGATGATTCTTTTGCATCTCCCATGATCGACTCACGACCTCAAGCTTACTGTCTTAGAAAAAGATCCTTCTTCGACTAAGCTCATCTCGCCACCAACGTTGAGCTAACCGACGTTAAAAAAAGCGCTCAATGGGAGGCAACCCATTTTAGATACGTTTTTCTTTTTAGTCTTCTTTCTTTTTCTATTAACGCGTTCTTTTTTTTAATTTCACGGTTTCATTAAATTCAAAAAACCCAAAAAAAAATCAAAAAACAAAAATTCAAAAAATAAGATCTCGGTACAAGACTGCTTGGCTCATCACGAATCGAGCAAAACTTACCTTGGCCGCAAAAGAGCATGGCCGCGGGCGCAACATCTCGACCCGCGGTCAAGCCTCCTTCGATCGTGTGTGCGTCCTCTCGACCCGCGGTGAGACGTCCCTCGATCACGCCCGCATCATCTCCACATGTGGCCATCCACACTTTCGCCGAGGTCGCGATCAACTGACCCGCGGCAAAACACTACTTGGTCGCGGTGACGTCCCTCCGACCCGCGGCGAAGCACAACTCGGCCGCCATCACGTCTCTTCGACCTGCGGCCAATCCACTGTCGATCGTGGTCGTTTCACTTCGATCCCCGATCGATCCCCATCCGTTCCCGACCATCCCCACACCCATTCCCCATCACCATCTACTATTCCCCATCCATCACCAATCCATTCTCACATCCATTCCCCAACACTTCCATGTAAGTTTTCTTTTTCCCTACACTTTTTCAATTATTACATACGTCTATTTCTCGTCCTTGCTCGATTTATTTCACACTGGGGACATTTTGATTTAAGTATGTGGGATGATGATTTCATCCCTTACTAATCACCTTTTCTTTCATGAGTCTTTGCATTTTAAATTTTTCAATAATTTTTTTCAAGTTTTTCAATTAAGTAGGAATACGTTTTGAGGGAATGATGAAAGAAATTAATGACGATAACCGACCAATGTGCTTCTATGCTATTTTCTAGTAACATGCTCTTTCGTAATTTGGTTCTAGACTATGCGGTAGGTAGAGTTTCTGTTAATGCGAAATCCCCAGATGAATTTAGACCGTAAAGATTCTTTAGGATGGAATATACTAACTCTATTATACTTGGACTTTAACTTGACTTAATTTTCTCATCAAAGGTTTAGGCAAAGATAACGAATCATACATCCAAGAAGTTCTTTTATCTTTTACCACTCTTTGTCGTACCTGAATGACTAGCTCATCTTTAGTTGGTACCCCACCCGAAACTTAACCATTGTTCAAACCTCATGCATTCTCTCATCATGTGTCTCATGTGCAGATATGTGCAAAAACACCAAAGAGGGAGGAACGACACAGTTTTCAGTCACTAAAGACGAAGATTACACGCAATCGGTGGAGGTGAATTCAACAAAAACGATAGCTTGGTTCTGTCTTGGAAAACACAAAAACATGCTAAACTTTCGTGCCCCTAAGACTCTATCTCAATAAAAGGTATTGCCCCCTTTAAAAAAAAACTAAAATAATCGAAAGGAAAACGAAACGAGAGCCTAAAGAGAGTCTAAATTGGCCGAAATTCTTATAAGACAAAGACATCCATGGTTCGTTTGTGAGAAATATGTCATTCCAAGCCCACAGAAAAATCTAAGTCTGGGGGAATGAAAGAAAACTTCTGTTTTTGGAGAAAGGAGGAAGTGCAATATTTTTACGCAAGAAGAAGTGACTGGAAGCTGTGGTTCTCAATAGGTCATTTCTCTCTTGATGTTTTGCATAATATATCGCACCCTCCGATGAAATTACGGTAACCCAAAACAATTTTAACTTCACCTCTAAATGCCTTTAATACCTAGCATCGATTGTCTCGGTTTGATCCTTATGATGAGAAGTTTGATGCGCCAGAATTTTTATGGATTTTGTTTGTCATGATCGTAGATAAAAAAAATTAAACTAAATTAAGCGATAAAATAAAACAGCAAGTAGGAAAATAATTAAAACGAGGTTGTAAACAATTTAAATGAAATGTTGGGCAACGGGTCATCTCTAGGGTTCATGACCGATTTTTCACTAAGAATTTGCTAGGATTTCGAAAGCGACTTTTTGTCGTCTTTAGATTCTTGAACATGGAACACGGACACTATGTGTAGTCTACTTTTGTACACCCTACACACCTATAACTTTAGTACTCGGCTGGTAAATTTTGTCTTCGGCCCCGCAAAAAGTTAGTGATTATACTCAAAAGTCGTTAACGCTCACAATCCCTCCACAAGTATGCTTTCGTATCTTGTGACGGTTTTGCTATTTGATAGTGGATAATTGTGTGTATCCAAACTAATTACCAAAATGCTATCGTTGTAGCACTTGGGGATCAATCCAATGAGGCACAAGAACAACACACTAGGAATGCAAGAAATGACTTAAACTAAACGAACAAATGTGGTTTTGGTTTCTAAACAACCTAAATGATTCAAATCAAAAGCAAGAACTCAAGTAAACAAATGCTAAACAAGATTAATAAGATGATAAAAGGCGAATTCAAGGATAAGGTAATTGAGATAAGGCAATCCAATGGCTAATTAATGATGTCCAATGTTTAATGAAGACTAGTCCCTAGGCAAAGATCACTAATCTTAACTAATCCTCTATCAAGGCTTTAATTACTTTGCTAATTACTAATTCAAGATCAAATTCTCATTTGTAAATCACTAATTAGCAAGCCTTAAGTATATCATTCAAGATCAACCAAATAATCACTCTAGACAACTAATCCCTTAGGCTAGAAATGAATATCTCTTGAAAAGTTCATCAAGGCATTTCATCGAACACCTTGTGTGCATGAAATGCCTTTTGATCTAAATCCACTTTCTCAAGCTAGATCTAGCTTTAAAACCACTAATCAAGAAGGGAAATCATATAATCTAATCCTAGACATCATTAATCATCCACCAAATTACCCTAAATCTACCAAATCCTCAAATCCTAAAAGACTACTCTTGTGAAAGAGGTGATATTAATCATGATTAGAGATTAGGAAGATGAAAGATTAAAGAAAGAAGACAAGAATTAAACTCAAACTTTCACTAATCAAAAAGATCCTTAGAAAAAATCCCAAAAACCCTAAAAAGAGAGTTCTTTGTCCTTGAGAGAAAAAGAGAGAGAAAATGGGAGAAAATGGATAAAAAGGGAGATAGATCTAAAAAATGGGGTTCAACAATATTTAAATGTGTTTCTTGAGTTGGGTCGGACCGGGTCAACCCGGGACAAACCGGATATTGACCCAGTCAAGTTCTGGTCGAAGTTCTAATACCGGCCAAATTGGGGCCGGTATGGTTGGGCCGGTATGGAGACGTTGCTTCTTTGAGCATAACTCGTTTGGGCGCCAGTCAGACATGTCCCTGCTAAATCCGATGTATCTTTCACACCACAGATCATAACGACTTGCAACCACCTCCAGAAACCAGCTAACTCAATTACCTACAACTTCTATGAAGACTTCAGAGGCTAAATCAGAGCGTAGGTCCTTCGTCTAGCATGATATTTCAGACACTTTGGCTGGCTTCGGCGAGAGCTTCTACGCCGGGCAAATTGGGGCCGGTATGGGAGGCCCGTATTCATCCTAGTCGGGAGTTGGTGCAGCACCGGACGTGTGTACCGGTCATAATTGGGGCGGTATTGATGGTCATGTTCCATGCCGGGTAAGACGTAGTCTTTGGTCGAGTTTTCCATACCGGGCAAATTGGGGCCGGTATATGTGGCCGGTATGGAGGTTGTTGGTCGAAGTTCTGATACCGGCCAAATTGGGGCCGGTATGTGTGGCCGGTATTCTTCCTGGTCGGGTGAAGGTTGCATACCGGACGTGCATGCCAGGCGTAATTGGGGCGGTACAGGTCTTGGTCTCTTGGCCAGGTGGATACGTCTTCCTTCAAACCGAAATAACTCCCTAACCAGATGTCCGAATTACCTGGTTAAAACTCCCCTAGACAGCTAACTCCCTCCTCTGCAACTTCCATAAAGGTTGTGAAAGCTAATTCAGATTGGAGAGCCTCCGTCCAGCTACATCTTTCCGCCGTCTCGGATGGACTTTGCATTCTACTTCGGCCTATTTCTCCAAATATAGCCAAACTGCCTCCAATCACCTAGAAAGTACTCCAAAACATGCAAGAACACACTAGACCTAATGCAAATATCCTAATTTCTAAATAATACCTAAATGCAAGATAAAACCATGATTATGCATGTAAATGTCACAAAGCTCTAAGTGAAATGTATGCTAAAACATGCAATATATGAGTATATCAATTCCCCCAAACTTAAACCTTTGCTTGTCCTCAAGCAAACAAGAATAAAGAAAGGGAGAAGACTAAAAATGGGAGCTCAAATCCAACAGTGCCATAAAAAGAATCCAAGCTCAATGTCCAAGTTGCAAACGTCTTGATGCGATCAAACAAACTTACTCAAAAGTAACTAGCCATACTTGTCCTTGCATGACTTACATTTGAACCTCAACCTATGATATGCTCAAATTAATATCCTAACAGTACTAAAGCAGTAATTGTAATATAGCTAGGGGTCGAACCACAAAGACTCACGGAGATCACTCAATAGATTGTATAGTGTCAAATCAAGCTAAGCAAACAGGTGTAATTGAAAGCAGTGCAGACATTAAAAGAGTTGTAAATCAATNGCTGCGATGAGTATCGATCGATACCAGGGGGTATCGATCGATGCTTGTCGTGAAATCAGGCACTCAGCAACACGACTTCAGCTTTTGCTCCAAACTGTTCCAGAAAGCTTCAATAATTCCAATAATGCTCCAAACGTGCTATAACCTGTAAAAGACTCTAAAAGACTCTAAAAGACTACAAAACACTAGAAAGACTCTATAAAAAGGACTTGTATCATGGCCTAAATAGGGTAAAAAACCATGATATATCAACTCCCCCAGACTTAGCCTTTGCTTGCCCTCAAGCAAATAGACGACTAAACCAGAGAAAGAGGTTTGAAAACGTAGAGACTCACCTGTTCATGAACCATCGAAATGACCTTTTTCCCAAGTATCCAAATGTCACCAAATCAGCTTTTGATCTAACCACCATGTACTTCTCCGTAGACATTCACAGCTTTTCCAGACTCCATACATTATCCCACAGCATTGTTCAAATAAAACCCTCATCACCAGTTTCATCGTTGCAGCTAATGTTCAAGAACCTTCTAGATTCTTTACCAGACAATATCATGACAAGGAACCACCCTTTTTCACACTTTTTGTATCAATTTCTCTCCCCCAGACTTATTTCTTATTATGTTCCTTGCATTTACATATTAAGGTTTGAGACGCGAGTATTGATGGTGTTAGCCACGAATCCCCTGTTCTTCCCTCAAAAGTAATCAAAGGTGTAGGTGAATAATGGTATCACAGGAAATTTTCCTAACCTCGCTTTCACCTTTGTGTGATCATCTCCTCTGAAGTAGAATAATGGGATCGCTGGAAATTTTCCTAACCCTCTACTCAGAAGAAAATTATTTCAATCTTTTATGCTCTTATTTATCAACTTATAACAGGGGAGAGAGATACCATAACTCTAAACACATGGGTTCCTTTATCAGATATGAATGATGAATCAAGCTCTATGAACACTAACCACATTGATGAAGTGCAAAATTTGGCTCAGGCTTCATAAGAACTCTGCTGGAGACATGCATGTTTTCTAGTCAACTGGTCAGTCCTTGGTTTTTCATTAGTCGATCTAGAACTGATCATGTAACACTGTGCACTCAAAAACAAAATCAAATCAATAGGTTCAAGCACATGATCATTATCTCCAACAAGTTTTGACTCAATAAAATGACAATTTTTTTTATTTTATGACTCTAAGAAAAACAAACACAATGTCAGCAGACACCTCCCCCAGACTTGAACAACACTGTCCCCAGTGTTATCTAGCCTAGAGTCAGTGAAAGAAAACAAAAGAACATAATAAAAATTGGGAAAAACAAGAAGTTACCTTGCTGGAACATTGAGTATCGACCGACACACAGCCTATTATAGATCGATACCAGGCTTAAATCGACATGAACCTTTCTCAATCGCGCAGGGTATCGATCGATACTGTAGGGTATCGATCGACACTTAGGCGATTTCGAGTTTGCTCCTTGTTTATCCTGACACAAACACAGAACGAACGAAAATAAAAAGAAAAACGACTCAAAAACAGACTCACCAGTGGGTTGCCTCCCACCAAGCGCTCGTTTAACGTCAATAGCTTGACTGTAACGCCCTTCAGGCTGGATAAGAGTGAGAGCTTGCACCAAAACAGGCTCCACAACTTGACATTGCTAGCTTCAGAGTTTTGCTCAACATGCCTTCCACAAACTCCTGTCCTTTCTCTTTCAGTTCCGAAGTAAGAAGAATTCTAGCTTTAGAGAATGGTTTCGAAGCTCCTTTGCACTTTACCTTGTAATCAACCGAATCTCCATCACTCTTCTGAGGGATTAAAGTGACATGGGGATTCTCGACTTTCCTGCTCTTGGCCTTCTTCTTTGTTGCCTTAGCCTTCTTGACAACTTCCTTGGGAATGCAGGGCGGTTCAGCTGAAATGTCTGCGACAGTAGGCTCATCAGGAGGCTCTTCCAAAGGATATGATATCAACGTCGCTCCTATTACAGCATCGATGCAAGAGATACGTGTGGGAGTTCCTCTAGGTATGGCTGTGTAGTACACCTCCTTGTCAATGTATGAGAATGAGATGCGCTTGCTTGGTGTGTCCATAATGGCACCAACCGTAGCCATGAACGGTCTTCCGAGAATCAACTGCGTACGAGATTTTGCATTCATCTCTACAACCTGAAAATCAGTAGGAACCAGGCAATCTCCTATTGTGATCATCAAATCAGCGATTGCCCCATATGGAAGAGAGCTGGAATCGTTCGCGAACGTGATAGATGTCTTTGGAGGTTGAATATCAGCTCCCATTCTCTCTGCAATTGCCCTGGACATGACATTGACGCAGGCTCCTGAGTCAATGAGAGACTCTTTTAATTCAACTCCAGAGATAGAGCATGGAACTGAGAATATCCCGGAGTCTTCCCTCTGTGTCAATTGCCGCAGCGGAGGTGTACCTCTGGCCTTAATGAAGAGTGCCTTGATCTCTTCCTCAGTTTCTCTGCAATCTTTGAAGTGACTTAGCAGAGGACGGCACTTTAGAGCTTCTTCAAAGGTTGAATCAGGGGAAATCCTTCTTACCATCTCCTCAAAGCCACGCAGCTGCTTTGGAGAAATAAGGTCCATGAGATGTTTAGGAGTAGGATTTGACTCCTTAATCTTATGCGCACGTTTCTCAGTTCGTTCCTTAGCTCTCTCTCTGCCTGATACTCGGTTTCCTGGTCTTCCCAAAATTGGGCGATATTGACTTTATGTATCGGCTTTTCAGGATGGTGTCGATCGATACTGGCTTTTTGCTTTGACTTTTCTTCGGGTGAGCATCGATCGATACAGGCAGGGTATCGATCGATACTTCTGTAATCGAACACTGATGCAGCAAATTCAGGCTTGCGATCATCAAATCTCTCAGATTCTTCAGCACTGCTCCTGGTTATCACATTGACATACTGATTCGTCTGGGCCATCTTTCCTTTGACAGCAGCAGAAGTCTGAGCTACTTGAGTTTCCAGCATCTTCTGATGAGTATCAAGAGCATCGATTCTTCCACTCATATGGTCAATCTTCCCACTGAGATCAGTGTACAGATTGTCAATTTTCCCATTGAAATCCACTTGCAGCTTTTGCTGTCCCTGAATAATCTGTTCAAGCATGGATTCCATCTTATTCTCAGTAGACTTTGGAGAAATGGGCTGGTACGAAGAATTCCCGTAATTGCGAGTGTTGTTGCTGAAGTTTCGGTTGTTGTTGCTGAAGTTTCGGTTGTTGTTGTACCCAAATTACTGACCCTGAAATCCAAAACACCAACATAGTTAACATCTTCTACTTCATTCTCAGCAGCAAAGTGGACCGCTTTCTGATTTTTCCCGATCAGGAAATCCAACTTGGCTTGAACTTCAGCAATCTGCAATGCATCAATTCCTCCAGCCTGCTTCTTCCTCTCGAAATCGGCATTCTTGGTGCTATTACTATACGCCAAGTTCTCAATTAGCACAACTGCATCATCTGGATATCTGGTGTTGAAATTTCCATTACTCGCAGTATCCAGAGCCATCTGGTACCTCCAATCGATCCCTCTATAGAAAGTGCCCAGCAGCTGAACCTGATTGAACCCATGGTGCGGACAATCTCTCTAATAAGATTTGTAGCGAATCCAAGCAGCCTTGAGTCCCTCTGTTGGACCTTGAGAAAATTGAGAAATTTTGTTCCTGAGCTCTTCAGATCTCGCATCATCATAGAAATTGCACAGGAATGCATTCTTCGTCTCTTCCCATGTAGTTAGTGAACCAGGAGTCAACTGCTTCAGCCAATAAGCAGCATCTCCACCAAGAGAGTACATGAAGAGTTTGCAGAAAAGATACTCATTGGGCACTCCATTGTACTTCATACCAGTGACCAAATCCTCGAACCTCTCGATATGATCCATGGGATGCTCATGAGGTAGGCCATGGAAAGGACTCTGACTTACAAGAGCGTAGTACGCAGGCTTCAGCTCGAAGTCGTTCCTCTGAAAAGTTGGGATGCGAATCGCAGATCGATTGGCATAGACTGATCAGGTCTGTTATGCTCGCCAAGTGTCCTACCTCGATCACCTGCAGCATTCCCAACGTTGGCGCGCCCAGCTGGCGCGACAATCTCAATAACAGCAGCAGGAGGGACAACGACGTTTCCAGCATCATCAAGTCGCTGCCCTCCTTCATTGCACACGTGACCCTCTTGGTCTCTAAGAACTCCAGCTTCATCAGCTCTTAAAACCACTGGGTTGTTCATCCCTGATGTTTGCTTGGGCTTTCTGTTTGTGCGTTCCACAAGTGCTAGCTGTTCCAGTGACAGTTCAACTAGCTGAGTGCTCTTGTTACTTCTTGTTTCACGAACAAGCATACACCTGCAAACAAAACACTAGACAAGGCATGTAAGTAACCAAAAAAATACGTTGAGTATCGATCGATACTGGAGGGTATCGATCGATATCAACAAAGAAATCGCCGGAGTATCGACCGATACTAGTGAGTATCGATCGATACTGACGGACTTAGTCGAAACTCGACAGCTAAAATCTAAAGGCGAAATTAAGTCCCCGGCAACGGCGCCAAATTTGATATGCTATAGTGTCAAATCAAGCTAAGCAAACATGTGTAATTGAAAGCAATGCAGAAATTAAAAGAGTTGTAAATCAATGGATGAAATATAGGCTCAGTGTTTTTCTCAGGAAATCAATGAATGCAGATAAACTAACTAGCAGGATTCAGATTTAGCGCAGTTCTTGAACTCAAATCACTAAAGTATAATTAACCAACTGTCGTTGCGAAAACTATCTAAATCTAAATCCTAGGAATTCCAAATCTCTTTGCGAATCCTAAAGTCTAAATCAGCTTTAAAGTTCAGGTTTGATATGTTCACAAATCAATTAAACCAAATCTCTTTGCAAATAATTAATTTGCTCACCTAAGGTTCTATCAGGTAATTAATCGCACTGTCGTGTCTAATCAATTATCCTAAGATCTAAGTTCCAGATTCGTCAACCTAGAATTAGCTTTGAGAACAACCTATGGTGAAGAACTAATTCAGATAGTGAATCCTAAACAGATAATTAACCTAGCATTCAAAGAAATCCTTTATGAGAAAACTCTAAACATAAAGTGGATTTACTCAGACATGGAGAATGAAACAATCAACATAACAGAATAAATCATCAATAGAATAATCAGAAAGGTTTAGAGATCTGATCTCGGACGAATGGAGATTCAGACTTGTCTCTCTAAAACCAAAGTAAAATCAAAGTATAAAATAAAGCATACAAAGCATCGCCTAAAAGTGGCTGTAAAAATCCCTATAAATAACCTAAATCACGAGTTGGGATCTTCTTGTAATTATTAAAGACTTCTGGGCACTTTTGCAATTCTTCAAGTCTTGGAAAACTCGCGGGTCGTGTCTTGCTGCGATGAGTATCGATCGATACCAGGGGGTATCGATCGATGCTTGTCGTGAAATCAGGCACTCAACAACACGACTTCAGCTTTTGCTCCAAACTGTTCCAGAAAGCTCCAATAATTCCAATAATGCTCCAAACGTGTTATAACCTGTAAAAGACTCTAAAAGGCTACAAAACACTAGAAAGATTCTATAAAAAGGACTTATATCATGGCCTAAATAGGGTAAAAACCATGATATATCAACCTACACAAACTTTCATATATTCCAACCTCTTGACATTGATTAAGTGTAATAGGCGTGAATCGTGTTTATGCAAGATCAAATGAATTCGTTTGGCTAAGGGTTAGGTTATGAGATGAAGATGATCTCATTATCATGCATGGGTAATCAAGTACAAGGATCTCTCATGGAAAGAGCAAACGTTAGCAAAATGCTAAAGGTAAAAAGCAACCTATGAATACAAGGGAGAATTCTCATCTATCCAAATGCCTAAAGTGTCTCTAACCTAAAGCCTTCTAACCCGTTTGTGCCCACATCCTAAGCTACCATTTTCATCTTAAGGCATTTGCCTTCTTAAACCCACACATGCTTCTTGTCCTTTCACTTCACCTTCTTCTCATTCGGGGAACAACTTCTTCTTCCTTGTTCTCATGGTTTGGTGCTTCTTTGTTGTGACTTAGCTCTCCTTTTTCTTCATTTTTGTTCACGCCTCTTTTTCTCCTTTGATACTTTGACCTTTTCGGCTTTCTTCTTTTTCTTTGGATCTCTTGAGGCTATCTTATTTTTAGAGCTAGTCTTATAATTTTGCACCAATCTATAAATTCGATCCCCTTTTCCCTTCTCCTTATTCATCTTTTCCATTCCACAATCTATTCCAAACACAATCGTTCACCAAATTTCCAAACCGTTCCCCCAAACTTAAACCAAGAACCGCCAACCTATCTAGCCTATTCCTAGATTAACTCCGTGATGATGGAGCAAAATCTACATGAAAATTCCTCTTTGTCGCCCTAAACCTAACACTTTTTTCCAAGTTTACTCGAAAGAAGGCCTCACCAATCACACACGAATATCAATGGCTAGAAAGAAGGTTGAGGTTAGGGTAGGGGAAACCATTCCAATGATGGGATATGGCTACCTGGATAAACAAGAGTGGTGAAAGGGCAAAGATTATCCAAGTATGTATGAAGTGATCCACGAATTCATTCAAAAATGCATAAACACAATATTTACAAGTCAAAATTAAGGTTATCACTTAGATGGGGTTGAATTCAAGTCAAGGTTTGCTTCAATCAAGGCAAAAACAATAAGACATGAGATCAAGGCATGGTTCGTTCTTAATTTCTACACGAGATCAAAGCATCAAGTAACTAGCAACAATGGCATTGGACTAAGCTATTAATATGGTACTTTACAAGGAAAAATCTATCATTGCTCCTAATTCTCATGCAAAGCTACCTTATATGCTATGCATCTAGACTCAATCCTATATGGAATGCACAAAAGTTCAAATTTTTTTTTTTCAAAATTATTGAAAATGGATGAGACTCAATATGCAAAAGGCAAAATAAGATCACAAAACACAAAGTTAGATAACACATAGACTCTCCCCCAAATTTAAATTACACAGTCCCTTGTGTAATAGAAGCTTAAGAGAGAGCTAAACAATGCATGAAAGAGAGAAGAAGATATGATTCTAAATGCTATTCACAAAGTTTGGAGTATTACCTTGGAAACGAATGGAGGGAAACGAGGGTGATCACCGCAATCCTACCACCTTTGTCCTTAAGTCCATGACCATTATACCATCAAGAACCTATGCACACTAAGCAAACCCATCAAAAAGGACAAGAAAACATAGAGAGACATAAAAAGAAAGTATGTACAATGATAAGCTTGGGGTGTCTCCCAAGAGCACTTTGTTTAAAGTCACTAAGTTTGAATTTGGTTACCCTTTTTAGGCGGGTGAGAGGGGAGTACGAGCACTCCAGGGTGATTCCTCGAGCTCGAGGTGAAGAACTTTGGTCATGACCTCTTCAAGACCGGCTTGCTCTTTCTCCTTGAGCTCCGGTGTGAGAATTGCTTTGACTGAGGTAAAAGGTTTGGACCGGCCCTTGCACTTGATCTTGTACTCAATCATTCCATCCTTGTACTTCCAAGGAGTGAGAGTCATGATGGAGGGCTTGTCTAGCACGGACTTTGACCCATCAAGCTTACTTGGTTCATTTTTCATCTTAGCCTTGGTCCTAGTTCTCTTATTTGCAACCTCGCTAATTTCAACCTCAAATTCCATCATTGTGTGGAAGAGGGATGCTAAACAATCTCCATCCAATGCGTGGGCTTCTTCACCATTACCATAACCAAAAGCTCTTTCTCCATAAGATCCCTTCTTCTCAAAACTAGCCTTTGGGGGTGAAACCACCTCCATTGTTGCACAACTACCCACACGCTCAACTCTTGGAGCTTCAACCTCATCATCCTTTCGAACCATCACCTCTTTAGCATCGACCTTGGAACCGTAGAGAAGGTTGGAGATCTCATCAATTGCCTTTTCATGCTCATCAATTGTCATCAATACCACGACTTGTTCCTCAACCTTCTCCTTGCTAGCAACCATCGATTCTTTATATTTAGAGCCATGAAGGACTTCCTCATTCTCTATTAGAGACTCTTCATTCTCATCAATCAAATGCTCCTCCACTTGGCTCCCATTACTTATTCCTTCGAGATTCTCCATGTGTTTACTAGAAAGGGAACGTCCTTGAGCATTTTGATGATCTAGATGCATGATCCTAGAAGATAGGGCTCCAACCTTTTGGTGTAGATCATCATAAGAGCAATCAACCTTGTCATGAATCTCGGCCACCATCTTATTCAACTCATTTGCTCTATTAGCTTGCCCGGTTAGGACTTGTTGAAGCATGCCTTTCATTTCAAGGTCTTGTTGTATACCCAAATCCACATTATCCTCCTCAAACCGTGTAGTGGCATCAAAATCTCCATCAAAGTGAGCAGATTTTAGAGAGGCATTGATGAGCTTGTCTATCAATGTGGATTGCTTGTCCACTCTTTCGTAGAGCCTTCCACTACAAGAAAATAGTGTTTTTACTACTGCAAAAATAGTAGAAAATCAGTAGCAAAACACCTGGTTACGACTGATTAGCGACTGAAATATGTTGTAGTTAAAGGTCTCGTCGCAAAAAAAAATTAGTAGCAAAATTGCTACTGATTTACGACTAATTTAGGCGGTCGTGAAACAGCCGTAATTTAGTTGTAAAATTCTGCTACTGATTAGCGACTGGATAGTGACTGCAATTTACTACTACACACTTAGTCGGTATATAGTCGTGAACTTTAGCTACTGAATTGCTACTGATTTGTAATTTTTTTAACGACTGATTTGCTACTGGTTTGTAATTTTTTTAACGACTATATTGCTACTTTCATCGATTTAACAATTTCGTCTAGCTTTGTTTTGTAGAATTGGAATGGGGGTTTTCTTTTGAATTTGATGGTACTCGTAAACAAAAGATGAAATTCCGATTAAAATACCGATTCAAACACCAACATAAGTTTCAAGTTGTAAGCAAAAGACACATCTAACATATATGTTAGATAACTAATCTCCTAGCGTATTTCATGGATTCCTCAAAGTGGCATGCTTTAATCTTTGCATTCTCCTCCTCCATGTCCTCTTCCAGAGTTCATCAGCGATCCTCTCTTCCACAACCTCGTCTGCAGATCCAAGGTGTGCCGGATCAAATCTTTCTTCTCCCTCCATGTCAGCAAACGTTGTCACCTAAAAAACAAATATATATTCTCGTTAAAATCTTAAGTTTCACAATCACATTTTAGTTTGTTAACTTGGTTATACTGCTTTTAGTATTGGAAAAGCTATAATAAGTACCAAAGTTGCTCATGTTGCGAGGCATGTCTTCTTTACTCACACGCCTAAGACCATCTCTAATGGTCTTTCAAATTTCACTTTTTCCTTCATTTTGAAAAAAAAAATGAAGAAATCTTCTCCAATGGTGCTTCAATTTCACCTTCAAAATAAAGAAATAAATAGTGTTCCTTCATTAAGGTAAACTTTTTTATTTACAAAATGTGTCTTCAATTTTGTATATGTTTTGTTTTATACATAAACAAAATTATATGTTTTCTTATACCCAATTAATTTTAAAACTATGTGTTTATCCATTCAAATTATAAAGTAAAAATGCAATAATCACATATATTAAATAGAAAATACAAGAACATAGCCAACAATAAAATTTAAAATACATAATTAATTAATACTAAAATTATAAATAATAAAACTTGACACAACATAAGCTAACAACTTAATAATCTGGTAAACCGCTTTCTGATCCATTAAGATCATTAAAATATTGTCCAAATGAAGTTGATGCCGAAGAAGGAGCTTGTTGATTTTGTTGTTGTTCAACCTTTTTTTGCAAAATCTGTGCTTGTTCAGCTTGAAAATATGTACGAATATTCACATCTTGTATGGAATTCAAGTCTTGAAACAAAATTTTGTTTTCTTCTTTAAGTTCTTTCAAAGCGTAATTCCTACTTTGAATATCCAAATGGTGCTGTCTTTGGGAACTTGTCTTCTTTAGTTGCTCCAAAAGTTGTCTATTTCCTTCTTCTAAGGTGTTGATAACAAGTGATGTTTGATCATCACTTTTTCTTTTCAGCTTAGATTTTTTCACCCCAATTGGTCGTTTAGATGCAGATCCACCAATAATGTCTTCGTCGTCATCTAAGTTCAAAGAAAATGAAGACAAACCTGGAGATGCTTGTGTAACAAAATCTGTGGTAGGATTTTCCGACTCCGAAGACGCATACCCGAAACCACATGGGTTTGGTACATTTCTAGCTAGAGTGTCACCATCTTTAAACTTCTCAAAATTCTTAATAATGCTCCACACATGATCAAATTTCCAGCCTCCTTTGTATTTTGGATCTTCTTTTAGCATTATTTTGGCTTGATTGAACTACAAATGGTTAAGAAAATATTAAAGAAAATGTAAATGAATCGACAAATCATATATTAATTATCACAAAAAATACTCACAATGTCATCATTTGAAGCACCACTTGGACGTCTATTTTCACATTGTTTGATGCATGCATGTAATTTCTTTGTTGCTTTCTCAATAGCTTGAATTCGACATTGGATGGATTTCCTTGAACGCTCACTCCAAGATGCATTTTTTCCATTCTCGTAGCCTTCTACCACACGAGACCAAAACTGATCGGATGATTGATAAACACCTTTGATTGGATCTTGAGAAATTTCCATATAAATTTGACATAAGAACTTATCTTCTTCTTGAGTATATCCACAAGAACGTAAAGGCATTTTTGTAAATAAAGTGAGAAAAGATATAGATGAATATGGAAAATTAAGGAATGGTGGAATGTTGTGAATGAAAATAAAAACTCATGATATTATTTATAGATGGTAATCAAAATTCTCACATTTCTCTAATTTTTAAATTGATTTGACAATACCAATATAAAGTGATTCAAAGATTCTCACGTTTCTTAACTTATTATAATATGAATTGACAATACAAATGCAAAGTGAGTCAAAGAATCTTTTGTTTCTCAATTCATTATGACATGAAATGACAATACAATAGCAAAGTAATTCAAGATTCTCACGTTTCTCTATCTATCATGACATTATTTGATAATACAATGATAAAGTGATTCAAAGATTCTCATGTTCTCAATTTATTATGACATGAGATGACAATACAAAACTTGGTAAAAATTAATAATTGACAATACAATAGCAACTTGACACCAAGTTTTTCAATTATCATTTCTATAAATAGTATTAAAACTCCATATTTATCATCACAACCCAAACAAACACTTACTACTTTTCTCACTCTAAATTATATCCCTTGAAATGAATTCTAATTTCCCAAATCTACCATATTTTCATGATTCATCATCCTCTTCAGATGATGAAAATATGGAAATGATCAATAATCTCGACGAAGAAGAACAAGCGATACATCTTGCTATTGCTAATAACAATGCGATCATTCAATACCTTCTTAACCAACATAGCAACCAAGTGATCCACGGTGGTTCGGTTCCTGGACGCTCTTTCATACACCATGATCGAGAAAGCGCACATTGTAGATTATTCAACGACTACTTCTCAGAAAGCCTGCATTACAATGATGCTATGTTTCGCAGGAGATATCGAATGTCTTGTTCCTTATTTCTTCGTATAATCAATGATGTTGAAATTCATGACAAGTACTTCAAACAACGAAAGGATTCAACTGGTAGACTTGGATTATCATCCCTACAAAAAGCAACAGCCGTGTTTCGGATGCTAGCATATGGTGTACCAGCAGATGCCACAGACGAGTACATTAAGATAGGCGAATCAATGGCAATTGAAAGCATGAAGAGATTTTGTCGAGCCGTAGTGGAAATATACTCAGCTCAATACTTACGTTCACCAACACCTGATGATGTTTCCAAACTTCTTTACATTGGTGAAAAACGAGGTTTTCCAGAAATGCTAGGTAGCTTGGATTGCATGCACTGGAAGTGGAAAAATTGTCCTACCGGCTGGGCTGGACAATATGCTGGCCGTAGTGGATCACCAACTATAATTCTTGAAGCTGTGGCGGATTATGATCTTTGGATATGGCATGCATATTTCGGAATGCCCGGCACAAATAATGATATCAATGTATTGGAGTCTTCCTATCTTTTCTCCAATCTCGCTCAATGTATTGCTCCTCCTGCTCGTTATGTCATTCAAGGAAAAGAATATGATATGGGTTATTATTTGGCTGATGGTATATATCCAAAATGGTCCACCATAGTGCAAAGTATTCACGAGCCAGTGGGTTCAAAAAAAAAATATTTTGCTACGCAACAAGAAGCTTGCAGGAAAGATGTGGAACGTGCATTTGGAGTTCTTCAATCACGTTTCGCAATTGTGAAAGGGCCAGCTCTTTTTTGGGAAAAGAATGTGATACATGACATAATGACTACATGTATAATTTTACATAATATGATAATCGAAGATGAGCGTGATCTAGACGCACCAATTGAAGTAAGAAGAGAAGTTCCACCTCCGGAGGTTGAAATAGAAGCGGATGAAAATACCCGGTTCCAAGAATTTCTGGCTCGATATAGAAAAATCAAGGATAAAGAAGCTCATTTCTCACTTCGAACTGCGTTAATTGATCATTTATGGGACAAATATATGTCTACTAGTACATCATAAAATTCTACTGTTGTTTGTTATTATTACATTATGTAATGTAATTTTATCTATATAATAAATGTTAAAATTATATAAAACCGTAATTTTGTTGAACAATTGCAATAAATAAAATAAATAGGTGAAAGTTTAGAAAACTAAAAAGTAAAGGGTCTTATTAACAATTAATAATAAAATGGAGAAAGAATATACTTGGAATATTCTTTTTGAAGACAAAAATGAAGCAAACTCCCTTCTTCATTTTTTTCTTCATTTTGAAGAAACATCATTTTTGAAGGAAAATTTGAAGGACCATTGGAGATGCTCTTATGCTGGTCACAAGTATCAACCCAACAATATATAAAGGTGCATAAAGAATGAAAATTAAATAAATAATTATGAAAAACAATTACCAAAGGACAAAATATTTAATTACTGCAAAAAACTAAAACTCTATACAACTCCAACAACAAGATTTTTCTTCGATGATTCTGTAAACAGTCTACGAAATATTGGTAAAAGGGGAAAATATATTTCATTACAAGTTTGCTAACATACAAAAAATGATCATACCAGATACGATGTAATTGGGATCCCCTAATCAGACGATCAAGACCATAAATACCATACGGAGAAAATATTAACATCATTTTTTTAATACAAGGTACTTATTGGCATCATTTTATTTATATTTTCTCTGGGATGTTCCCTAAACCATCTTCTCTGTTTTTTTGAATCTTTTTATTATTTCATGAATTCAGCGTTATAAACAAAAGTAATTGAAAATATGAGAGCATCGAATCAACTCCTGAATGACAGAAAATTATTAATATTGTTTTTTACCATGCAAAATAACTACAAGCAAAGGATCTCCACATATATTATAGTTTAATATTAAATGTTCAATATTTTTTTTTATGTTAAATGTTAAATGTTCATATGTGGTCTACCATGTCATGGTCAATTCTAAAATAACATTTAATATTTTTTTTTAGACCACATATACAAATGCAAAGAAAATGATAACAATATAAAATATAAAGCTTTTCATATCAATTTAATAACTTCTCTAAATATTTTTAAAAAATGCTAATGATGAAAATACTAACTACAAGATTAAAAAAAAATATGCACACCGCAAATCCTACAAATAACATTTTCTAAAAAAGATAGACCATCTAAGAAATAATCATAGAAAAAAAAAGTTATCTCATACAAGAGGATGTAATAATATAACATTTCACAAACGTGAAAATCTTACAATAAAAAATAAATAATAAAAAACAAATATTAGTAAACGAAAAAAATATTATAAACTTTTTCTGAAACAATGGTATGAAAAAAAAATACATATATAAGAAAATATTTTATGGACACACTCCGCGCGTAGCGTGAGATAACCCCTAATACAAAATGAAAGGAGCTATTTGAAGCTCCTTACGCTAGCCACAGCCATATAAACCTGTTCTAAAACGATGCCAAGTCAGCCTCTTATTGTCTCACCGAAATCAAATTAAAACTTTGCCACATGTTCAGTTCTTTACGTCTTTCAGCCTTTCGTATTCCCCATGGTGAGCATTGAGCAAAACGCACTTTTCTTCAACTTACACTCTCAGTATTTCTACGACATAAACATATTGATGCCCTTCCACTTTCTTTTACTAAACTGATAAAAGTCCTTCTACATCCTCACTGAGAGAAGATTCACTTCGCGTTTGTGCGATTTATTTAGTTAAAGACAATAAAGCTTCACCGAGGGGATGGCTGCTTGGGAAGTTTTACAGAGATTACTATGGCTGTTCCAAAGTTTTACATAGACTAGGTGGGTATCCGCGCTAACGCGCGGGTATTTTTATTTACAAGTTTTCTGGTAATTCTTTTTTTAAAGATGTATTTTTAGCTTTTTTAGTTTAGCACATATTATTTTTTCTCCCTAAATTTGTTTAGTTGTTGGGGAAATGATTGTATAATATTTAATTAAGTGGTAAGCATACAATGGGTTATCAGTCTCATGTCGTAATGAAGAATATGAAAGACTCAGTCGCATTTAGAGTTTTTGAACATCTAAGAGCACGAAATATCAGTCGTTCTCGTTTTATTTCTCAAGTTTTTTCCGACGTTGTATTCGGTGATGCCTCCACTACTTGTGCTCCCATCGTCGCCATGTCCAGTCGCGATCCGGTAAAATTTCCGCTGGTAAACATACATTGGGTTATCAGTCTCATGTCATAATGAAGAATATGAAAATCTCGGTCGCATTAAGAGTTTTTGAACATCTAAGAGCACGGAATATCAGTCGTTCTCGTTTTATTTCCCAAGTTTTATCCGACGTTGCATTCGGTGACGCCTCCACTACTTGTGCTCCCATCGTCGCCATGTCCAGTCGCGATCCGGTAAAATTTCCGCTCTCCCAGTATATATAAAATATTGTTCTATCAATTTGAGAATCTAAATAGGTCTTACAAAGATTCGTGTAATGAGTGTTGAAGGCTGTCTCTTTCACGATGTAGAGAGATGAAAGAAAAATGTATTCATATGCTGCTGAGTCGGTTTAGGTTGCATGCCATTTTTATTAATAGATAGATTCTAAAAACGACACGATTGTCTACGAGTCGCCGTTAAACGGATTAATTCGTCTCTGCAATTAAGCACCGCCTTCTTGAGCTTCGAAGTCGCTCTCTTTCTCAGTCCATCGATAGGCGATCGATGCGGCGTTCTCTTTTTATTTCCCAAGTTTTCTCCGACGTTGCATTCGGTGACGCATCCACTACTTGTGCTCGCATCGTCGCCATGTCCAGTCACGATTTACCACTCTCCATTCTCTCTCTCTCTCACTCTCTCTCTCTCCCCCCTCTCGTCGGCTCTCTCTCTCCTCCTCGCCTGAACTCTCTCTCCCTCTCGCTAACTCTCTCCCTCTTGTCAGACCTCTTTCCCTCTCCCTCACGCCGGTTCTATGTCCCTTTCACTCTCGCCGGAACACTCTCTCTCTCTCCTTGTCTCCGTTCTGTCCCTCTCTCTTTCGTTGGATTCATTCAAAGAGGGTTTCGAAATCGGAATGTCATAGAATTAACTTGAGCAGACAAGGGGAAACCGGATCAGCCGGGATAGAATTGTCCATGAGCCAATCTTCAACCTCCGATAATACTTTAGCGTCATTTCTTCTTGATTGTTGTTGTTGCTGCTGGTTCGTCGGAGGATTAGGAGTCTTAGACGGCAATGCACTTCTCTGCGCATTACCATAATATAATTTTCTATCGCAAAATTCATTAAATGGGTATTTATATTTGTTTTCTTTATATCTATTAAATGTTTTAAGTTAATTTTTTTTTTTTCGTAGAAACATTTTAGATATATGAATATCATGAATTTAGACTTGTTTTAGTTATTTTTTTTTTACTTTAAAATACAATGAATTTGGCAAAGATTGTGTTAAAGGCGTAAGTAAGTTAGAATGTGTGACAATGAATTTGGCAAAAAAATATTGTAAGTAAGTTGAAAAGGTTTTTATATATTTTTAAATTAGATAGAAGGTGGTACAATAGAAGTTGGAAGGTTTTTAATGTTTTTTTAATCTTGAAAATTAATTTTGTCTTTTCTTTTTTCGTAGATACATTTTACATATATGAATAGCATGAATTTAGACTTGTTTTAGTTATTTGTTTTTACTTAAAAATACAATGAATTTGGCAAAGATTATGTTAAAGGCGTAAGTAAGTTAGAATGTGTGACAATGAATTTGGCAAAAAAAATATTGTAAGTAAGTTGAAAAAGTTTTTATATATTTTAAAATTAGATAGAAGGTGGTACAATAGAAGTTGGAAGGTTTTTAAAGTTTTTAATGTTTTTTTAATCTTGAATTTATCGAGGAAAATGAAAAAAAAAAATTGACCAATAAAGGGGAGGCAAGTATCAACCCTGGAGAGAGCTCATTCACTCTTTATAAGATAGATTACTATGGCTGTTCCAATCAGAAGATAGGAGGAGACGTTGGACAAGCTAGCTATACTCAGGATCAAGAGTTTGAAATCGTCCAAGATCCTGTCCTTATCATCGAACGGTTCTTTTCCACACCCTATTTTGTTTTGTCACTGTAAGTTTTGTGGGTTTCTCTTCTTTTATTTTTTCTTTGGCCGTGATTTGTTTTGCTAAATGGTTTCACCAACAACATTTTTTAAATATAGAGAGAGACAAAATAAAAGTTCAGACCCGTCGATCTCAATGGAAAGACCAAACTGATCCGTTGAAACCCGAGAAGCAGTGGAAGATAAGTCTCTTAAGAAGTCAGTCCCGCCACGTAGCTCGATCTTGAAGAGATTATGGTGCGAGATTTTGGTGAAAGGCGATTCCCAATTCTTCATCGCTCTAAATTATGTACTTGCAAATATTTACATTCCGAAAGGGAAAACGAAGTTTGAATCTGAATTGCAAAATTGTGTCACTTATCTGCATTTTGTTTATTTGTAGGCATCGTTTCTCTTATGGTTTTCAAAATGTGGATCATTATGAAAACATATCAACCGGTTTCAAAATGATATCAATTGAAAAGCATCTGTGTTAAGCTCTTGCCTTTCCAAAAATTGTTTATGCATCTACCTTGCCAACTTTATTTTTACACATGTATCAAAATTTCTAGAATCAGTTTTTTGACTTACATCACAGTCTTCCAACGCCAACCAGGAGCACGAACCGCAAGTTCTATTATTTAAAGAATATTGTGGAACAATCTCATTCCCAAACAGCCTTCTTTTTTATAAAAAAGGAAAATTATTTGCAGAGAAGCTACCAAAATTTGTATGTCAAGTCTATATTCAGATGAAGTGGTGGTGGGATAATAAAAATCCATAATGACCAAACATGTTATGTACAGAGGTCTGTCCCAACTCAAGTAATTGATTTTAAGATTTAAACGATATATATAGCTATATTGAAGACTATTTTTGCTATGTTTCCCTTAAATATATCAAGGAAGCGAACGATGGAGATAGCGGAGGAAGAGTTTAGGTCGGAAGAGACAAAATAAGGGGTCATGACGTATCCGTTTTTGTGATCGTCGTTGTTTCTTTATATGGGAAGCTCAGGGGTTGCGGCGGAGAAGTTTTGTGAAGGTATGATGATATGATGATGCCACGTTTTGAAACAGAAGCTGAATAAAGAAAATCATTGCATCTAGACTACATTTGTCATTCTATGTTTAATCTTCGTTTCAACAAGAAATGAGATTTTAAGTATATACTTGTCTGTTCATAGTATTTATATCTTTAAGGGAAACATAGCAAAAATATGGTGTACACAAAAACGGATACGTCATGACCTAATCAACAAAGATAAATGGTGTACACCAATACAAACGGAAGAAAAGGTTCGCTATGCCAATTATGTAGTATCAAATTAGTTGTAAATTAGGCATCAAAAAAAAAAAAAAAAATAGTTGTAAATTATGAATCATGGAAAAAGAAAAATAGTAGTAGGTATTTAGAGCATCCGCATCAGTGCAAAAAACAGGTTGTCTCAACTTTAAAAAAATAAAAAAATTTGAAAAAGTAAGACAGCGAGAAAGAGAGAGAGAGAGACACCGTGTCTCAAACGAGACACTTTGGAAAAAATCTGAGACACTTTGGCACTGATGTGTCACACTGGGATTGATCCAAATTTCTTTTTTTATAATTTCTTTATTTAATTAAAAAAAAATTAAAAATTTTATTTTTTTTGTGAGACACCCTTGAGGGTGTCTCAACCGATGCAGATGCTCTTATATCACATACACATAATATTTTTTCCAATGAAAAAAAAAACTAAAATATACAATCTGCGCGTGGTCCTTGGATGTGTCGACTGTTGGATTTTAGGTTTTTGCCACAAACGTTTTCTCAAACTCTTACTTTCTTACTTTTTTTACATTACACACACACTTACATATTTATACTCATGTTTCATCTTAACCTAATCAACTCATTATACAAAACATTACCCACACATTTGGGCTTAGTTCCACAATGGCCCAATGGCCTTCTTAACTTAATTAAACATTCTTTTCTTCTCTTTTTGACTTTTCTTTTTCTTTCATATCTGCTTCAATCCACGAACTTCTTCTTCTTCTTCTATGCCTTGCGATACTCTTTGCTCTTCACCTTCTTCTCACTGGTCTCAACTTTCTCTTGTGTAGGATTAAGCAATGGATCAAACTCCAACACTCCCTCTTGAATCCTTTGCTTAATCCCCAAACTCCAACTTTCATTTTTAAACCCTAAACCCTAAATCCGTCGGAAATCCGTCAGAAATTTTGCCCGGGAAATTGAACCGCGTAACAAAAATCGTTAAAAATTGAAGCGGTTAATTTATTCCGATTTCCAACGGGAAACCGACGGGTCGGGCCGTCGGAAACAACGTAATTTAATTTCCAAAACCGATTCATCTCTTCATTCTTGTAACTCTCTCCTTCTCTCTTCAATCTTCTTCTCATAACTCTCTCCTTCTCTCTTCAATTTTCTTCTCATAACTCTCTCCTTCTCTCTTCAATCTTCTTCACTCTTCTTCTTCTCTCTTATTCTTTTCTCTCTTCTTCTTCTCTCTTCTTCTTCCCCTCTTCTTCTCCCCTCTTCTTCTCGATCTCTTCTTCAATCTTCTTATTCTTCAGCCGCCTCGCCGCCGTAGTCTCCACCGCCAATACCCTATGTAAGACCTTTTTTTTTGTATTTAGATTTGTTGATGGATTTGCGTTTTTAGATTGTTGGTTGGTTTGATTTGGTGTTTGTGGTTTTAGATTTATGTTGGATTTAGATCTAGATTGATATATTTCTTGAAATTTTTGCATGTGGATTTAGATTAGGTTTTTAGCTTAGGTTATATATCTATAAATTTTAAAAAACGTTTTTGAAAATTATATATAAGAAAAACGTTTTTGAAAATTTATATATATGAAAATATTTATGAAAAACGTTTTATAAAATTTAGATATATGAAAAAACCTTTTTTATATATATATATATATGTGTATTTTAAAAAACGTTTTTTATATATTGTTTTATATTAAAAACCTTTTTGTAAATTTTTATATATATATAATATGTATATAAAACTTTTTTTATATAAATGTAAATTAAAAAAAAAACTTTTTTATATAGTTATATATTAAAAACGTTATTTGTAACTTTTTTATATATTTAATATGTAAACCGTGAAGAGGGCGAAAGACAATTTGCNACACCGGATCCAACGAAGTCACTCGGGCCGAGCTTAACGAGCTAGTCCTCGCGGTAAGTAAAACTTATGATAATATTTATTTAGATAATTGTTTTTTTTTTCAAAATCTAAACTTTTTTAATTGTTTTTGTATGAGGTACCGGTTAGGAAAGGTCGTCGGCCGGGGTTGGGTAAGGTTGCGACCCAATCCCCTTCTTCTTCGGCCGGTTTCTCGATGCATGAAGACCTTATCCGGCAAAACGAAGAGCTCATGGCGAAGGTCACAGTATTGGAGGACAAGCAAACCAAGTGGGCGGATTTCTTCAAGACGAAGTTCCCGGACCTGCCCCCAGATCTATTTTAATTATGTTTTTTTTAATGTAATTTCAACTATTTCTAAAACTTTCAAATATTTATGTTTTGTAAGATTTTATTTATATAATTCATTTTCGTTTTTTAATCATTTAAGTTATTTAATTTTAATTAATATATAATTTTAATAAATATTAATTATATATATATAATAAATATTAAAAAAAATTACAAAACATTACCGTCGGAAATTTCCGACGGATTTCCGACGGCTTGAGAACCCACTCCGTCGGAAAGCCGTCGGTAAATAATCCGTCGGAAATCCGTTGGTAAAAAATCCGTCGGAAATCCGTCGGTAAATAAACCGTCGGAGTGGATTCTAAAACCGTCAGAAATCCATCGGAAATTCACCGTCGGAAATCCCTCGGATTATCGTCGAAATTATTCCCGACGGACAACTCGTCGGAAATCCGTTGGTAAACAGGCCGTCGGAAATCCGTCGGAATTTCCGACGGGTTTTCTTTTCCGACGACATAGAACCGACGGGCAAAATCCGTCGGAAACCCGTCGGAAACGGCCATTTTCGACGGGTTTCCGACGGATTTTGCCGTCGGTTCTAGAGTGTTTTCTTGTAGTGCATCTGCTTCAATCCACGAACTTCTTCTTTTTCTTCTATGCCTTACGATACTCTTTGCTCTTCACCTTCTTCTCACTGGTCTCAACTTTCTCTTGTGTAGGATTAAGCAATGGATCAAACTCCAACACTCCCTCTTGAATCATTTGCTTAATCCCCAAATTTCTATCTAGGGTTTTGATCCCTTTTCTCCTTGTTTCTTCTCCATTGATTTCCCGATCTCCTGGACGAATCCCTTTAAAAACATCAGCAAAACTCACTAGTAATTTTGATTTCTCCCTCATCATCTCATTCTTTTTTGTTCTTCCGATTTCCATTGAATTCCCGATTTTCTCTGGTTTGATTCCCGGCTCGATTTTTCGATTTTTCTACTTGATTAATCCTGAGCTTTGAAACTTCATTTCCTGTTGATGCTGATGATTTTGTGCAAAACATATATACCCTATCTCCCTCTTGGTGAATTTCCTCTCATTCCACCCAGGTAATTTCCTCAACTCTGTTTCTCTTAAATTCTCCTTCTGCACACCTCCAATTTTTGCTTTGTCGCTCCATTCCGCGATTTTACTTGCCAATTGTTTGGTTTTAGTAGAATCAAGGTTTTGATACTCCATCTTGTTGAATTCCTTCTTTCCTCCTGGTTTCAAAGGTAACTTTACCTTCCTTTTTCCAATTTGTTTATGCTTCTCTAAGAACCTTGTACTCTCTAGTCTTACTTGATTTTGAGAACCTTTGTTTCTCTCGGTTTCCCGAAAGATATCTTTGATCTCTTTAACTTCTGTTTTCCTGTTCTCAGTTGTAAGCCCTCTTCCGACCTTAACTTCAATCACAGACTTGATCTTCTCCATTCTCTGACTTACGTGATCAAACTCTTTATCAGTAAGCTAATTTTCTCTCTCGACAGTGACTATGTTTTTCTGCTTCTCGACTTTAGCTTCATTCTTCTCTTTTTGGTACTCAGTTGGTTTATACTTCTTTTTCTCATTTCATCCGTGTGGATTGGAATATTGTTGATCTATGGGCTTTGGTTTCAGGCCGTCTAGCATCACCACTTTCTGTTTCCATGGCTGCCCGTTGCTTGATTTGCCCTCTTCGATGCATTTGGGTAAGTCATCTTTGGCTCCCTCAGTCATATAGCTTGGTGACTGTTTTTTTCATTTCTCTTGCAGGTTTTCAGCTTCAACATCTCCACATGCTTTATCAACCACTTCAGGTATGGTTTCTACCTTCTTCTGTGAAGTCTCTCCTTGATGTCTTTCATGCATTCAATCTCTTGCTCTCTGAAACTTAATAGGATAACACCCATTTGACATGGTCGCTCCAAATATCTTTTTTCCTTCTTGGTTCATGACTATGCACTTTGATCCTTTAAACATCAAATTACAACCATTACTGATCATGTGAGGAACACTTAGGTAGTTATGCTCCAAGCTAGGAATATAATGAACATCCATTATAGTCCTCTTTCCTTTCTTTGTCATTACTGAAACAGTTCCTCTCCCTTGTGTTTGCAAAACTTCACCATTGCGAAGTTTGATCCAAATCTTGGTTCTTGTGTCTAGCTGCGAAAACCATTTTTCATCTCTAGCCATGTGTTTTGTAGCCCCACTATCAACCAACCACACATCGTCATCACTTGATCTTTGTCCATGAGTGGCTGTGAATAGTCCTTCTTGTTTATCTTCTACTTCTGGATCTTGTTCCTCTTGTCCTTGATTTTGTGCTTCAGATTGTGCTTGCGTTTGTGGTTGATTTTGCTTGTGTCTGCAGTCTCTTGCATAGTGCCCTGGTTTTCCACATACAAAACAACTCCCTCTTGATTGGTATTGCACATTTTGTTGTGTGTTAGTTGTCTTGTTCTTGAAATAACACTCTTCATCACTGTGATTACTTTTTTTGGACACATTACACCACTTTTGAAGTCTTAATTTTGACCGGAATGGTCCTTGCGTGTTTGGGATTTCGTTTTGAACATTTTTGAACCTCTGGAACCTTGCTGCAAATGCACCTTCTGCACTTCCACCATTTCTATCATCCAGCATGTTTTCTTGTGCTTGTAAGGCATTGATTACTTCAGCCACAATCACACTTGCTAGATCCTTTGTTTGTTCTATGACTCCCACATATGAGTCAAACCTTTCTTGTAGAGAGCATAAAATCTTAGACACAATGATGCTTTCTGCCATGTCTTCTCCAAGAGTTCTCATCTCATTTTCCAACTCTACTACTCTTCTAGTAAAGTCTTTTATTGTTTCCTTTTCTTCTTGTTTCAGATTATAGAATTTTGCTCTCAGCCTTTGCAGCAATATCATAGAAGCTTTTGGATCTCCTTGGAACCTTAACTTCAACACATCCCACGCATCCTTTGAAGTTTCAGTGACAAACAAGTGACTGCTGAAAATTTCTTCAGAGACAGCACTAAACAGTAATGGTAAGGCTGTCTGATCTTTCATCTCTAACTCTTCCCAAGCTGTCATACTTTTCTTCTCATCTTTTGTGGGCGTAGATATCTTAGGCGCTTCACGAAATCCGTCAGTTACTGTTTTCCACAAACCCCTTGACTTAAGTATAGCCCTCATTTTTATGACCCAAAGACTATAGTTCTTCCCATCAAACACTGGAACCACTTGTAGGTTCTGCATCTTGACTCAAATTAAATATGATACTTAGTTGTATACCTCGTCTTTCTTTTGTTTCTGTTGTGCTTCTGATGAATGATATATCATGGTTTTTACCTCGTTTAAGCCATGATATAAGTCCGTTTTATCGAGTCTTTATTCTATTATAGAGTCTTTTAAAGTCTTTTACAGGTTTTAGCATATTTGGCGCATTATTGGAAATATTAGAGTTTTATGGAGCATTCTGGAGCGAAACTGAAGTCTGGTGACTAAGTGTCCGATCAAAGCGCCAAGCATCGATCGATACCCCCTGGTATCGATCGACACCCATCGGAGCAGAATACAAGTCGCGACTTTAATGAAGTTTGAAGAATTGCAGAATTGCCCCAGAAGATTTTGATATTTACAAAAAGACCCCAATTCGTGTTTAGACTATTTAATTAGGTTTTACAGCCACTTTCATGGCTATGCTTATATTATTATGGTTTTGAGAGAGAGCTTTTGAAGGGAGACAAGTCTGAAACTCTGTTCGTCGGAGAGAATATATCGAACCCTCTTGTTACTCTTTCTGATTTATTTGATGATTTATTCAGTTATGTTGATTGTTTCATTCTCCATGTCTGAGTAGATCTCTTGTTAGGTTCATGGTTTCCAATAGGGTTTTTTCTGAATGCTAGGTTGATTTATTATTAAGATTCACCATCTGAATTAGTTCTTCACCATAGGTTGTTTGCAAAGCTAATTCTAGATTGATCACCTAGAAGTTAGATCTTAGGATAATTGATTAGGCACGAGAGTGCGATTAATTACCTGATAGAACCTAAGGTGAGCAAAATAACTATTCGCAAAGAGATTTGTTTTAGTTGTTTTGTGAACAAATCAAACCTGTTTAGAAAGCTGATTTAGACTTTAGGATTCGCAGAGAGATTTGGAATTCCTAGGATTTAGATTTAGATAGTTTTCGCAGCGAGAGTTGGTTAACTATATTTTAGTGATTTGAGTTTAGGAAACACGTTAAATCTGAATCATGCTAGTTAGTTTATCTGCATTTAGTGATTTCCTGAGAAATACCCTGAACCTAGCCTTTCTCCAATTGAATTCACAATCGTTTTAATTTACATTCTGTCTTTTAATACCATTGATTGTTTAGCGTGATTCTCACCTATATAATCTATTGTGTGTCTCTGTGAGTCCTTGTGTTCGACCCCTAGCTATACTACGACAACTGCTTTAATATCTAAATAGGGTATTAATTTGAGCATATCAAATTTGGCGCCGTTGCCGGGGACTCAATTCACTATTAGATTTTAGTCTGAGAAATTCGACTAAGCTCGACGGTATCGGTCGATACACGCCGTTTTCTTTTTGTTAATATCGATCGACACCACTTGGTATTGATCGATACTTATCGTGTTACCGAGTTACTAACGTTCTTGCCTTTGTGTCCAGGTGCATGCCTAATCGTGAAACCAGAAGGAACAAGAACGCTGATCTATTTGATCTGTCACTCGAGCAACTAGCACTTGTGGAACGCACAAACAGAAGAACAAAGAAATCAGCAAGGATGAACAAAAATCGAGTAGAGTTGGTTCAAGATGCAGCTGGTGCATACAGAGACCGAGAGGGTCGTTTGTGCAATGAGCAAGGACAACGTCTGGATGGAGAGGGGAATGTCATTCTACCTGCTCTTGTTGTCGAAGGGATTGTCGCTGGGAATGTCGCTATGAACGCGAACGCTGAGAATGCTGTGGTTAATCGTGGTAGAACGATTGGTGAGTACAACATGCCAGATCAGTTTTACGCCAATCGGTCAGCGATTCGTCCTTCTGCTTACCAGATGAATGACTTTGAGGTGAAGTCTGCGTACTAGACTCTTGTGGGACATCATCTTTTCCATGGTCTTTCCAACGAACATCCAATGGATCACATTGAAAAGTTCGAGGACTTGGTCACTAGCATCAAGAGCAATGGAGTGTCTTACGACTACCTCTTTTGCAAGCTTTTCCCGTACTCTTTTGGTGGAGATGCGACTTACTGGCTGAAGCAGCTGTCTCCTGGATCGCTGACTAACTGGGAAGATACTAGGACTGCTTTTCTGAACAATTTCTATGATGATGCACGATCTGAAGATCTGAGGAACAAGATCTCCCAGTTTTCTCAAGGACCTACTGAGGCGTTCAAGGCTGCTTGGATAAGATTCAGATCGTATCAAAGAGATTGCCCACATCACGGATACTCTGATGTTCAGTTGATGGGATTTTTTTTCAGAGGGCTCGACTGGAGGTACCAGATGACTTTGGATGCTGCGAGCAATGGAAACTTCAACACCAAATATCCTGATGAAGCCTACGTGTTGATTGAGAACTTGGCGTCTAGTAATAGCACCAAGAATGTTGATTTTGAGCGGAGGAAGCTTGCTGGTAATGTGGATGATTCGCATATCGCTAACTTCCAAGCTAAGTTGGACTCTATGCACAGTCTTCTGATGGGCAAGACACAGAAAGCTGTTCACTTTGATGACGATGTCGAGGTATTCAACGAAGATGAAGTAGAGGATGTTAACTACATTGGTGGTTCTGGCTTTCAGGGTCAGAGAAATCAGTTCAACAACAACCGGAACTTCAACAACAACTCGCAGCAAGGAGGGTCGAATCAATTTGGCCAGAAACCATCTCAGAACAGTGGGTATGTCAGGAACTATGGGAACTCGTATTATCAGCTTGTGCCTGCTAAGCTCCCAGATAGCAAAATCAAGGCTATGTTTGAACAACTGGTTCAAGGACAGCAGCAGCTTACTGTGAATCTAAACGGCAAGATAGATGATGTGTACAAGGATTTGAGTGGAAGGATCGACGCGCTCCATACTCGTAAGAAGATGTTGGAAACGCAAGTAGCTTAGACTGCAGCAGCTGCGAAAGGAAAGGCAACTCAGGCACAGAAGGAGTACGTCAATGCCATCACTTTTAGAGGTGCAAGAGATCTCGAAAACCTTGAAGAAGGTGATTCCGAACCTGATCCGTCAGTATCGATCGATACCACTTCTGATATCATTCGATACCAATCTAAGGAATCGATACAAGAACCTTGTGTCGATCGACACCAACCTGGTATCGATCGACACCCCTCGGGTACTGAACCAGAGATCGTGAAGAAACCAGAGATGGTTGAGGAACGCGTCTACATGCCTAAGAAACCAGATCCTCGACCACTTAAACACCTACGAGATCCCATTTCCCCAAAGCCATTTCCCCAAAGCAGCTATGTGGCTTTGAGAAAATGGTACGAAGAATTCCACTTACACACACTTTTGAAGAAGCTCTAGAGTACATGCCTCTACTGAGTCACTTCCGGGATTGCAGAGAAACCGAGGACGAGATCAAGGCACTTTTCGCCAAGGTCAGAAGTCCACCGCCTCCACTGAGGCAGTTGACTAAGAGGGAAGACCCAGGGAAATTTCCAGTTCCATGCTCCATCTCTGGAGTTGAAATCAAGGGATCACTGGTTGATTCAGGGTCCAGCGTGAATGTCATTTCAAAAGCACTTGTAGAGAAGCTTAAGGTCGAGGACATACGATCTACTCAGATACCCCTCACATTCGCGAACTCTTCCACATCAGTTCCGGTTGGTACAATAGCTGACTTGATGATTAAGGTAGGAGACTGTTTGGTTCCTACTGATTTTCAGGTTGTGGAGATGCACGCAAGTTCTAGCACGCCTTTGATTTTTGAAAGGCCGTTCATGGCTACTGCTGGTGCAGTTATGGACACACCCAGTAGGAAGATTTCATTCTCGTACATTGACGAACATATATCTTGTATCCCCGTTGGTGCAGGAGAAACATTGATGGTCGATCTTTTGGACGAGCCTGATGATGTACCAACTGTCATGGAAGCTTTAGATCATTCTCCTACCATCGCCAAGAAAGTCATCAAAAAGATTAAGGTGAAGAAGAAGGTGAAAGACAAAAGCGTCGAGAACGCTACATATGTCACCTTAACCCCTCAGAAGAGTGATGGAAATTCGATCGAGTACAAGGTGAAAGGCAAGGGACGCTCGAAACCATTCTCTAAGGCCATAATCATCATAACCCCATAGCCGAAAGAGAAAGGGCAGGAAGTTATTGAGCGTATGCTGCGCAAAACTCTGAGTTTGGAAGTGTCTAGTTGTGGGACTTGCATGGGAGTGAGTTCCCTACTTCCTTCCGACTGATCGTCAGTAAAGTCAAGCTCGTGACGTTAAACAAGCGCTTAGTGGGAGGCAACCCACTGGTGAGTATGTACATACGTTTTTCTTTTATTTTATTTTTCTTTTCTGTTAAACTTATGTCAATATTTGTTTTTGCATTTGAACTTCTTTGGATTTATGTTTGATCTACCATGTTGCTTTTAACCTGTTTTTGAGTGTTCCTAACAGTGCTAACATCTAACGCAATGGAATGCTTTCTCTGGTTAAGCAACTCGACACCACTTATTTTCGAATAGTGTGTCGACATAAACATGGTGTCGATCGATACCTTCCAGTATCGATCGACACCCTGCAATGGTACGGTTTATGGTTTTCATAATCCACTCAGTTCATTTGTTTCCTTTCACCAACTCTAGGCTAGATAACATTGGGGACAGTGTTGTTTAAGTCAGGGGGAGGTAGTCGCTGACTTTGTTTCTGTTTTTCTTAGAGTCAGTCCATTTTTGAGTCATTCGTTGTTTTATTGAGTCAAAATTTTTTCGGAGAATGTGATCTTTTTCTTGAATCTATTGATCTGACCTTGCTTCTAAGTGACCATTTTTACAGAATCAGTTCTAGATCGACTAATGAAAAATCCAAAGGCTGACCAGTTAACCAGAAGATACTCATGTTTCCAGCAAAGTTCCTTAAAGTCTGAGCCAAATTTTTGCACTTCATCGATGTGGTTAGTATCTATAGAGCTTGATTCCTCATTCGTATCTGACAAAGGAACCCATGTGTTTTAAAGTAATGGTATTTCTCTCCCTGGTACAAGTCAATTAATATATAAGTGCATTAAAAGATGAAATGATTTTCTTCTGAGTAGAGGGTTGATATCATCACATTTTGCATCATTCTAGCATCCGTTTCATATAGGTTTAGGTTCATTTACATGTAGTTCATGATACTTCTTTAGCATTTAGGTCATTTTAGGAGTCTAGTGTGTCTACGTTTTGTCCTAGAGAGTCCGTGCATGTTTTGGATGTGTTTTCAGGTAAAGCAAGCTCAACACCCAGCATCGATCGATACTCGGTGTTTACCACCGAGTATCGATCGATACCGAGAGGCAATACCGATGCTCCTGCTCGGTGTCACAGCTCGGTACAGCAACAGGAAAACCCGGAGGGAAATGGCATTAACACGGAGCAAAGATACCGAGGAGTGACCTCGGTATCGACTGAAGCAGCATCGATCGATACCATAATCAGCACTAGGTATCGATCGACACCGAGTGGCAATACCGATGCTCCTGCTCGGTATCCCAGCTCGGTATTGCCACAGGAGAAATCCCGGGGGAGTTGGCCCTTAATACGGAGCTACGATACCGAGGAGTGACCTCGGTATCGTTGGAAAACAAGCCTGGTGCGTCCTAGGTATCGATCGATACCGAGGGTATCGATCGATACCAAGCACTTTTTACCAATTTAAAC
>PKML01043631.1:195004-231270 GCA_002933935.1 Eutrema yunnanense
TTTGTTAGGTGCGAATTGTGACCTTCGTTCATTGCCCTAAGATCACCTTTTGGTAATCCCTTGTTGATTTGATAAGAAATTGTGCCTATGCTCATGAATACTTTCAAGCATAATTTGTAGGTACAATGTCGGACAAGGGAGCTCCATCGACACGGACACGGGCCAAGGCTTCAACAAAAGGGAAAGGAATTGCCCAAGCTACAGCCGCTGAAAAAGAAAAAGGGATTGCAAAGGCTAGTGCCAAGGCAAAAGCTAAACCCACGGCCGCGGCAAAGGCAAAAGGAAAGGGTACCGAAAAGGCGGTCGAGAGAGAGAATGTCCCCACGCCGGAACGGACAAAGCCGAGTGAGCAACAGTACTTCGACAAATTTTGCCAAATGAAATCCGAGCAAGGCAAATTTGTTGATATGGAGGCAATGGAGAGAATGGGTATAAGCGACGAAGTGTTGGCTCTCTTTGAGAATATGGGGCTAAGGAAGTTCATGAGTATGAGATACGAAGCTACCAAAGCACTCACCGCCAAGTTCCTATCCACCTTACGAGCTAAGTTCTACGATACGGAGCATGGAAACTCCGAATTTGGAATTCTAAAGTTCGATCTCGAGGGAACATCATACACCGTCAACTTCCACGAGCTTTGCGAGATATTCGGATTTAGAGAAGAAGGTACTTATGGGGGGCAATACTTCGATTATCCGGCAAATGAGCTCCGAAATCTTTGGGCAACAATTGCAAGCGGGGAATTTAGAGCCGGTGACTCCAAGAGTGCGAGCATAAGGCACCCGGCAATCCGATATGCACACAAGGCGTTGGTCCACAATTTCTACCACAAAGTAGAGATTGATACGGTAACTACGGAGGAGATGGAACTGTTGGCGCTTGGCCTAAAGCCTATCCTACCCATTCTCGCAAACGGTAATGCATTCGAGGGGCCGGAGAGAATTCCTTGTCTCGCAACGCTCTTGGTGAGACACTTGTTCCATTACCGGAATTGGGCTTGGAAGACAAAATCGAAGAAGGCGGCAATTTGCCTCGGTTGGGTGATAACTCCAATTGTCATGTCAAAGGGGATCAAAGTAGCCCTTGGGCAATATGATTGGAAGTCCTTGGATATGGCCTACCTTTCCAAGGTTAAGTTCTTCAAGGGACACATCGAAGGAAAGATGGCTTACAACCTCCAACTCACCGAGTCATCCGTGGCACAAGTCCCTTTACCAAATCCCGAAATCACCAACTTTCGAGACCCAAGGAACGTCGTGTTCGTCCCTCCACAAGAGTGCCTTTACAACTCCACCGTCGACCCACCTATGCAAGCATTCCGTAAGAAAACACAACGGAGAACCGCCGTCGAGGATCCAATCGACATCGACGAGGGAGAAACCTATGAGGCATCACCCGAGACCGTCTACGGTAGTGAGCGCTACCACTTTGATCCCTATGATGGGGCTATTACTAGCCAAGCCACAAGGCACGCTCACCACCAAATTCGTCTCCTCCAACGGATGTGCAAGTGGCAAGACAACAACATGAAGAAGATGGTCAAAACGATCAAGTCTTTGAAGAAGACGGTGAAAGTCATGGGTCGAACCATCAATGAGTTGAAAGACGGTGGTTGTGGAGCGAGCTCATCAAGAGCCGGTGAAGGTGGAGATGTGTTTACGGATGCTAACCTCGCGCCTCGAGGAGAGGATAGGGAGCTCGACATTGGCACAAACCGTCCCACGGCCCGACAAGAAAGGGCGACAAAGAGGAGAGCGATGCGGTCCCCGTCTCCCGTCTCAAGTAATCCATCTTACTCAATGGAGTCTACATCCCCATCTCAAAGCTTCTAGGTACGATCCATAACATTTGTACATATTTCTTTTAAGTCTTGCATTGTATAGCTTTCTCTTGTTTTTGGTCCTTTCCTTAAGTTTATTTCACACCGAGACGGTGCGATTTAAGTTTGGGGGAGAGACCGGTATCTAATAACATTTGTTTTTGTCTTATTTTATATTTTCATCTTGAGTCTCATGCATTCATCTAAGGCATAGAAAAAACAAACAAATTTGAAAAATTTTGAAAATGAAAAGACAAAAAGAAGTCATTTAGGATGCATTTGCATTTCATATAGGATCGAGTCTAGGATGCATAGCACGTAGACAATGCATTGCATGCGCATTAGGAGCTAGAATGATTCCCCTTTGCGAAGTATTGCTTTAAGAGTTTAAGTCCTATGCTCTAGATCTCTTGTGCGAAATCAAGGTCGAACCATGTTTGGATTTCATGTCTCATTACTTAATTCTTAGCTAAAGCAAGTTGATTTGAGTCCATTCCTACTTAAGTGAAAACCATAATTCGATATTGTAATTATCATGCTTGTGCATTGCATAGTGAATGCATGGTTACCACATACATATTTGGGCTATCTTATCCGCTTTGCCACTCTCTTGTTAGCCCGAATAGCCGATTCCCATCATTGGAACGGTTAACCACTCCCTTAACCCAACCTCTTTTCAAGCCAAATGCTATTTGTGAGTGATTGTGAGGCCTTTTTCGAATCAACTAGGCAAAAAGTGTTGAGTTTAGAACGACAAGGGAAAACTTCCGTGTAGAACTAGCTCGGCATAAATGAGTTAGACATAGGATAAGGCTAGATAGGTTGGGAACTTGGGACAAGGTTGAAAGAAGAGATTGCGGGAATGAGAAAAAGGGTTGAAGAAGAATAGGGGATAAGCAAAAAGCTTGAAACAGTTGGCTATAGTCATTTATGGAAAAAGCTCTAAGTAAAAAAAAGAAAAGTCTCTAGTCTTCAAAAGGAAGAAAGAAAGCCAAAAAGGCTAAAGCAAAGAAAAGAATCAAGAAGAGACTAGAGAAAATAAATAAGAGCTAAGTAAAAAAAAATGTTGAAAGCCAAACCGTTTGGTGAAGAAGGAAATCCCCTAGGTGTTTAAAGAGAAAGAAGAGTGAGATGATATGAGTGGTAAAGGCAAAATGCCTTGCAAAAAGGGTAGCTTAGGAAGGTGTTCATTGGAGTTTAGAGATTAGGAGTCAAGCTCGATATGGGACATTTGGGTAGATGGAAGTCGACCTTGTATGCATCTATTGGGCTTTACTCTTAGCATTTTGCATTAGTTGATTCCTTTTGAGAGAAACCCTCGCTCGGAAACCGTCACTTATATCGGGATCACTTTTATCTCGAAACCTCTACCTTAGCCAAATGCATTCACTTGCCTTGCATAAGCATGATTCACTTGGAAAAAGTCTAATAAATGTTAAAGGATTGGATGATTTGAAAGCTTGTGTAGGTTGAGATTTGAGCTTGGTTCATGTGGAGATGAGCATGGCTAGCCCCTTTTGAGTAGACATGTTTGATCATACTTTAGAGTTTGCACTTGGACTTGAACACTTTTAGTGATGCTTTTGCTTGAGGACAAGCAAAGAAGTAAGTTTGGGGGAATTGATATCATCAAATTTTGCATCATTCTAGCATCCGTTTCATATAGGTTTAGGTTCATTTACATGTAGTTCATGATACTTCTTTAGCATTTAGGTCATTTTAGGAGTCTAGTGTGTCTACGTTTTGTCCTAGAGAGTCCGTGCATGTTTTGGATGTGTTTTCAGGTAAAGCAAGCTCAACACCAAGCATCGATCGATACTCGGTGTTTACCACCGAGTATCGATCGATACCGAGAGGCAATACCGATGCTCCTGCTCTGTGTCACAGCTCGGTACAGCCACAGGAAAACCCGGAGGGAAATGGCATTAACACGGAGCAAAGATACCGAGGAGTGACCTCGGTATCGACTGAAGCAGCATCGATCGATACCATAATCAGCACTAGGTATCGATCGACACCGAGTGGCAATACCGATGCTCCTGCTCGGTATCCCAGCTCGGTATTGCCACAGGAGAAATCCCGGGGGAGTTGGCCCTTAATACGGAGCTACGATACCGAGGAGTGACTTCGGTATCGTTGGAAAACAAGCCTGGTGCGTCCTAGGTATCGATCGATACCGAGGGTATCGATCGATACCAAGCACTTTTTACCAATTTAAACCGGGTCGGTACCCGGTTTGTTCCGGATCGACCCGGTTCGTTACTGTTTAGTATTTAAGCCCAAAAACCTAATCTTAGAGGGCTAAGTCTTTTTCTAGCAAAAACCCTCTCTAAGAGTGATTTGTAAGAGATTGATCCTTTTAATTTGAGTATTGTTTTCTTGATTTAATCCATCTATCTTCTACCTTCTAATCATTCAATCATCTTGATCATGAGCTTTAACACTTCTTTCTTTGGATTTGTTGAACCCATGATGATTAGTGAGTAGTCTTAAGGATCTTGAGATGAGGTAGATTAGGGGGATCTAGGGTTTGATTAGTGGTGTTTAGGATTAGATAATCTTATATTCCTTCTTGTCTAGAGTCCCTAATGCTAGATCTAGCTTGAGAGAGTGGGTCTAGATCATTAGGCATTTCATGAACACCAAGTGTTTGATGAAATGCCAAGACCAAACTAGACAAGAGATTTATGTTCCTAGCCTAAGACATTAGTTGTTTAGGGCATATCTTTGGTTGATCTTGTCATTATTCTTAATGCTTGCTAATTGATAATCCACAAATGATGATTTGCTAATGGGCTTGATAATTAGCATAGTGATTAGTTGCTTGAAAGAGAACTAATCTAGATTAGAGATCTATTGCCTAGGGATTAGCGTCTTGAGTAATTGAACACCACTAATTGGATTTAGATCACCTTATATCATTAGCCTTGTCTCTTGTTCCGTCTTTATTATTTGGATTATATCTTGCTTAGTTATTTTAGTTGCTTAATTTGGTTACTTAATCACCAAACAACTCGTTTAGCTTAAATTACATAGATTCTTTGCATTCTTAGTGATTAGAATAATCCCAATTGGATTCGATAACCTCTTATATTACATCGATAAGAGGGTATTGATACCTTAAGAGACTAAAAAAGTCTTGTATCAAGGGTTAGGAAAATTTCCAACGATCCCATTATTCTACTCGAGAGGGAATGATCACACAGAGGATTGGAAGCGAGGCTAGGACTTTCCTATGATGCCATTATTCGCCTACATTCTTTGATACATTGAGAGGGAAAGAACCGGGGATTAGGTGGCAAACACCATCAATACTCGCGTCTCATACCTTGATTTGTATATGCAAAGCTAAAAAAATAAGAAGAGAACATAATAAGAAATAAGTCTGGGGGAGAGAAATAATACCAAAAAGTGTGAAAAAGGGTGGTTCCTTGTCTTGATATTGTATGGGAAAGAATCTAGAAGGCTCTTGATATTAATTCACAGCAATGAAACTGGCGAGGATGGCTTGATTGAACAATGCTGCGAAATAATGTGTGTAGTCTGGGGAACTGCGAATGTCTACGGAGAAGTACATGGTGGTTAGATCAAAAGCTGGTTATGTGACATTTGGGTGCTTGGAAAAAGGATCATTGCAGCGTTTCAAGAACTGGTGAGTCTCTACGTTTTCAAACCTCTTTCTCTGGTTTAGTCTTCTATTTGCTTGAGGGCAAGCAAAGGCTAAGTCTGGGGGAGTTGATATATCATGGTTTTTACCTCGTTTAAGCCATGATATAAGTCCGTTTTATCGAGTCTTTATTCTATTATAGAGTCTTTTAGAGTCTTTTACAGGTTTTAGCACATTTGGAGTATTATTGGAGATATTGGAGTTTTATGGAGCATTCTGGAGCGAAACTGAAGTCTGGTGACTAAGTGCCCGATCAAAGCGTCAAGCATCGATCGATACCCCCTGGTATCGATCGACACCCATCGGAGCAGAATACAAGTCGCGACTTTAATGAAGTTTGAAGAATTGCAGAATTGCCCCAGAAGACTTTGATATTTACAAGAAGACCCCAATTCGTGTTTAGACTATTTAATTAACTTTTACAGCCACTTTCATGACTATGCTTATTTTATTCTGGTTTTGAGAGAGAGCTTTTGAAGGGAGACAAGTCTGAAACTCTGTTCGTCGGAGAGAAGATTTCGAACCCTCTTATTACTCTTTCTGATTTATTTGATGATTTATTCAGTTATGTTGATTGTTTCATTCTCCATGTCTGAGTAGATCCCTTGTTAGGTTCAGGGTTCTCAATAGGGTTTTCTCTGAATGCTAGATTGATTTATTATTAGGATTCACCATCTGAATTAGTTCTTCACCATAGGTTGTTTGCAAAGCTAATTCTAGATTGATCACCTAGAAGTTAGATCTTAGGATAATTGATTAGGCACGAGAGTGCGATTAATTACCTGATAGAACCTAAGGTGAGCAAAATAACTATTCGCAAAGAGATTTGGTTTAGTTGTTTTGTGAACAATTCAAATATGTTTAGAAAGCTGATTTAGACTTTAGGATTTGCAAAGAGATTTGGAATTCCTAGGATTTAGATTTAGATAGTTTTCGCAGCGAGAGTTGGTTAACTATATTTTAGTGATTTGAGTTTAGGAACCACGTTAAATCTGAATCCTGCTAATTAGTTTATCTGCATTTAGTGATTTTCTGAGAAATACCCTGAACCTAGCCTTTCTCCAATTGAATTCACAACCATTTTAATTTACATTCTGTCTTTTAATACCATTGATTGCTTAACGTGATTCTCACCTATATAATCTATTGTGTGTCTCTGTGAGTCCTTGTGTTCGACCCCTAGCTATACTACGACAACTGTTTTAGTATCTAAATAGGGTATTAATTTGAGCATATCAATGAACCACCTCGTGCCTCTGATTTTCCTTGTTTGCTAGACAGTTCTTCCTGCCAGCTTCTCTCTAGTGCCGATCTTGTTCTTTCTTCAAACTTTCAGGCCACCAGAACCTAGAAGCTCTGATACCATGTTGGATTTTAGGTTTTTGCCACAAACGTTTTTTCAAATTCTTACTTTCTTACTTTTTCACATTACACACACACTTACATATTTATACTTATGTTTCATCTTAACCTAATCAACTCATTACACAAAACATTACCCACACATTTGGGCTTAGTTCCACAATGGCACAATAGCCTTCTTAACTTAATTAAACATTCTTTTCTTCTCTCTTTGACTTTTTTTTTTCTTTCATGTGCTTCAATCCACGAACTTCTTCTTCTTCTTCTTCTTCTTCTATGTCGTAGATACTTTTGCTCTTCACCTTCTTCTCACTGGTCTCAACTTTCTCTTGTGTAGGATTAAGCAATGGATCAAACTCCAATATCCACATCAGCTTTTCAAAGATTCAGGATGCCACATCATAAAATTTAGGTGCAACCAAAAATCTCTTTGCGGAAGACTGTGCCACGTGGCATAAATCAGAGCTATGTTCTGACGATTAAAATTCCGCTTACTTCTTCGTCTTCCAGATTTGCTTCATCTCCTCCACGTTTTCGTTCGCTTTCTCCCAATATGGGAACGCAGAACCTAATGTTGCAAACAAAAAATGGAATCGACGCAAAGGATTTAAACGAGCATAGACGACGAGTAAGGAGAGAGGTCTAAATGCAAATACAGCATCGGATGTGAATAGTTCTAGGCGGATTCGTCAAGGGAGCTCGCGACGAAACCCTAGAAAAAGATCGGACACAACACAAGGTAAAAGTGTGTGGAAAATTGTGGTCATCAGACTTACGCATCTATACTAATAGTTATTTGCTTCTATTTCAGGTCTAATCCTACACCTTATTATTCATCATTGGCTTTAGTTTAGGCAATGGAGTTCCGTCTTTGCCTAACGGTCTACGATGAGAAAAAGCGATAGATTAGCATATCGCTGTCGAGATATCATCTACTCGGTCTTACTTGAGACCGAGGCGGTTATGTTGCAGCTACACATGAAAATAACCAACGAGGTTAGAGTATGTAAATTCCAGTAGTTTCTTAGGCGCTGCTTTCGTTTGCAATATTCACTAATATGTAAAAATAACAGAATCCTCACTACTGTCGTGTTTATGTTCGTTCGCATGAGCCTTGATGTTTTCGTGGATTGGAGAAATGCAAGTTCCCTGATTTTGTTTTATTTTTCTGATTTGTCCATATGATTTCCTTTTAACGATTTAATTTTTTATTGTTTCATTTTAACAATTTGTCCAAGGAATCAAATCACAGTTCCTTTTTCGTTTTCGCTTTGTTCCTTGTATAATCATACTCGGTTAGTAACGTAGCCTAGATCTGAGATATTTTGGTTTCAATGAGTCTATGTGTACAGATTTTACTTCAATTTTGAGATTGATTTCTTAGATTAGTTGTGGAATGTGCTTAGATAGCTCAAGTAATTCAGGCTGTCATGCCCCATTATCAATCTGTCGGTGAACTTTTTGCTTATTCGTGTTGTTACATTCAGATTTACAAGGGCGAATTTGCTTCAGCTTCTTTATTCTGGAATTGATGGATCAGGTTGATGAAATGATACATTTTTTCAGTTCATAGTCTCTGGTTAGTGGTTACTCTCTGACGAATCTCGGTTTAAATGTTCATACTAATAATGAAGTACGAGAAAGTTGAGAAGATCGGTGAAGGAACTTATGGTGTGGTTTATAGGGCACGAGACAAAGTGACCAATGAGACAATAGCTTTGAAGAAGATCCGGCTGGACCAGGAGGATGAAGGTGTACCTAGCACGTCAATTAGAGAAATCTCCCTCTTGAAAGAAATGCAGCACAACAACATTTTCAAGTATGAAGTTAATACCATTGTCGAAAACTAAGGCAGCATGAATCTGGTGAACAATTTTGGTTGCTTCTTTGGTACACTTCTTTGGTACACTTTTCCCAAAGTGTTTTCAAGTATGAAGTTAATTATAACAATTTTGGTTGCAGGATGTAGTGCCCATCGAGAAACATTTGTATTTGGTTTTTGAGTATCTGGACTTGGATCTCAAAAAGCACATGGACTCATCTCCTGATTTCTCAAAGGATCTACATATGATCAAAGTGAGTGCTAAGCAACTTTAGGCATTGTTATAATTATGTGCTTAATGCATTTTCATGTGAAGCACTTCTTAAATAAACAAATCAGTTACTCCTAAAAATACTGTAATGTTAAACTGTTTGGTTGGTCATGATGCCATAAACTTCCTTCTGGTAATTTTGACACATCTATTTGTTTAGTTTCGCTGAATATTGTTGAAATATAAGTTATGTAATGTACTCTTGATGCGTTGTAGTACTCAATAGAGGCTGATCAGAGCTGTTCATCCACTGTTTGCAAACATATCTTTACCAGATTCTCCTTGGAATTACATATTGCCACTCTCACAGGGTTCTTCATCGTGATCAAATGTCACAAAATTTGTTGATTGCTCGCCTCACGAGCTCACTAAAGCTTGCAGATTTTGGACTGGCCAGAGCATTCGGTATCCCTGTCAGGGCATTTACTCATGAGGTGCCAAAGAGTTTAATTTATTGGTCTTATGTTTCCGTAATGAATCTTTTGACATGGCTTCATAATTTCTTGGTTGTAGATAGTGTAAATAGGTTGATCGTAGATGTTTCTGGTTTTTGATGTCTGGAGCTTATCCATAATGCTTAAATTTATAATTTTGTAACACTTGGGTTTGATTCCAGGAGATAGAGATAGATGATGCGGCTATAGTTGAGAAGAAGGATTAAGATGCTGATAATGTGCAACCGGTTTGAAAGAATAAGTCGAAGAAAAAGAATAAAAATAAAATAAAAAGTCGTTCTAATGACTGACAAAGGCTGAGATCAGTTTGGATGAAACTTTAGAAGCACTTTCTGTCGATGCTAACTCCAAGCAAGAAAAGTTTTAAGAAACAAAAGCACATTCTGATTCTGCCAAAAAGGCTTATTCACGATCTGTGTTGGAAATAGATCCCAAGTATCTAAATCTTCAAAACGAGTTGAGGAGAATGTATGGTTCAAAGGTCGCTCATTTCCTCACCTTTTTAATATTTTAAAAAATCCTCCAACTATAAATAAAAACACTTTGGTCCTCCAATAAAATAAATTTTCTAAGTTTTAAAGTTATATGATCAATCTATAACACTTTACGTTGTGACGATGAATTTATTCTCTTTCGCATGCAAATTATCTTTTCTTATACCATAACCTGTCTGTAGCAGCAGGTAAGAAACACAGTCTCTTTTACTTTCATCATTTGTAAAATTTTCATTCCAATTTATCAATAGACAATTAAAAGTATTCCTTCTCCTAAGGCATCAATAAAGAAAAAATATCTGATGCAACACAATTGAAGCTGGAGAAGAAGTTTTGGATCGTCATATGTTTTATTTTTCCCGTATACTTTTTCGAGAGAATGGTTAAATTGATAGGAACATGAACCGTTAGTCATTAGTTATGTGATATGAAAATAAGAGGATAGACAAACTAGATCACTTTTAAAGGTTTTGTATTTAAGCCAAAGAAATTGACCTTTTGCTGCTATCAAATTCCAAATAGTATAATCTATGGTTCTAATAATTCAGTGAAATGGTTTAAAAATAAAAAATCAGTGAAATGAGAGTGATATTTAAGTACACAATACACCGTTAGCAACCGCTCTACATGGAACCTTTAAGTCGACTTGATACATGCAAGTCGATGAATCAAATAGTTTTTTTAAGAGAAAAATTAAATGCAGAAACATATATAAACAGTTATACTGAATTTATTTTAAAATAATCGTTGATAAACTAGCAAATGATAACTTACAAAATATGTCGCCAAAAACTAAATTCCGTACTTACACTGAATAATTCATATAAAGTTTTCAAAATTTTAAGCAAGTAGACTCCTAAACTTCAAAATATCAAATGATCATTTATTTAATTTTATATTCGATGAACATATAATTATTTCTGGATTCATAAGATCACAAACACCATCATAAAACAAATTTCTAAAGACCAAGATAGTAAACAAATCTATAGATAACAAATCTATAGATGAACAATAAGAGTCATGTCCAAAAACAAACAAGATTAAATTGAGAGAGAGGCAAAAACAGTTTAACGCTTCCTCTGCCGAGTGATTAGCCATGTCGTCGTCGGAGGCTCCTGTTTCCGTTTCCCACCACCCACTTCTTGCTCAACTGGAGCAACAGTCGTAGCCTCAGCCTCTTTTGGTTGTCCCTACAAATACCAAATAATACATCATAGTGTTACCGAAAAATATCAAGTAATACCGAAACCAGATTTCTAACTAAAATACATCTTCTCTTCTCGTACGACGTCTAGTCATCACGTACGTCCTACCAATCATCTCATCATTCTTCTCCTTCTTCTCCTTCTCCTTTTCCTTCTCAATTGCATCCTGACTTCTCCCTTCTTCTTCTTCTTGCCTCTTTCACATATTCTTCAACGGAGTTGAGTCTTGTATCAATGCCATCCATGCGGTCCCTGATTTGGAGAAATTGATCGTCCATACTTTTCTTCAAGCTCTGTAGCTGTTCCACAAATCCAACCGGAGCGACATTCTCCGTAGACACTTCACGATGATGGACCCTATCCTTATCCTTTTCATCTCCTCCGGCAGCAACATCAATGCTGAATAGCCCTTTCCAGAATATTGGCTTCCCTTCATCTATTAGACGCTTCGACCAACTGTCAGGAACTACATCACTGAAATCTGGCTCCTCATACTCCTCAGCCACGATTCGAGCCATCAAAATTTCCTCATCCAAAGATGGTTGCAAGATACTTTGAATGTCTTGTGAATAAAAAAAAAACAATTTAAAAAAAAGTACATGCTACATATATAATGGAAAACCTATAAGATGATTTTCAACCTTAGTATCACCAAGTGCTTCATATAGTTCCGATAAAGGAAAACCTTTGAGTGCGAATGGTCGCCACTTTTGTTTTCACATCCGAGGACAATCCCTCTCTGCTCTTCTAACATCTTCTCTGTATTTGATCTTCAAATTTGGGATTGTCTCAAAAGCTAAAATCTACAAATAACACACAAAATTACAAATAAAATCATAAATACAAGAAAATGAATACTTATCCACATTCAAAATCCTAATATTTACCTCCAACGGAGTAACAAAGCTTGGAAAGGTCCATGAATCTGTTTCGATGACCCCATTGAAATGCTTCATTGTATGATCAATTTCTTTCATATTCACATCGAAGGAAAAACGCCCCCATGGGAATGTTCAACACTCTTCAAGATCGTTCACAATCCTAAAAAAACGGCACCACAGATGGTGCTTTCGGGCCGGTCTTCGACTTTCCACTAATTATGCTAGCTAAGAAGTATACGACACACATCTTCAAGCGATCTGGACAAGCTCGCATCTTGCCGAGCTATTCTTCAACATCAGCTATTGAGGGGACGGTTCCTTTCTTAAAATGCCTCAACTTAAACTCATTAGTTCCCATTGTCTCAAAGTCATCTTCTGGATACGGACGACAGTCTAATCTAGATAGGAGTGCATGTTCTCTGAGAGAATAGCGGATGGAAACACCATTAACAACAAACCAACATTCCTTCTTCTTATTTGTACTTGCCGTCCGAAGAAGAAGCAACCACATACCCATAATCTTATGATATGGGTCCCTATGCATGTGCCAAAAATGCTTGAACTGCGGATGCTCTGTAAACCACCTCAGCTCGTCAGGTTGAAGTCCTATAGACTCCAATTTCTCCACTGCTTTGTGGATAAAGCATCTTGTTCCCAACTTGATTACCTTGTTATACTCAGTTGTACCGAAGAACATCCTCTCAGGTTGCAATGGCTGGTCTTCCTCCTCGATATACGTTTGCTTCCGCCACAGTGTTAACTGACTACCTTCACCATTCACTCCCGACAGTTCTGGGGGCGAGTTTGTATACATTTCCGGTACCGGATGAGTCTCAATTTCTTTGATAACAACCATAACAGAAGTTCTACGAAGTTATAACACAACCATTAGCATCCGAAATCCAACTCTACACAAAAATTGAATTCTTTTCTTTCTACACAAAACTCGAATTCCCAAATTTTATATTCCATTATACTTAATCTCGAATCCAGTTGAACGAAACACAGAAGAATAAGAGGAAGGACAAACCTGATTTAGAGACGGGATTTTGATTCCCCAGAAATCACTACCACTGTCTTAGTTGTACCTTTTCGTACCAAATAGGAGGGAATAACTTTCGAATTTACACAAGTAGATGGGAAAGCTGTTGCTCGGGATTCGACAATTTTAGGTTTTAATTTTGGGTGTTACCCGATTTAAGCGATTTCGACTCGATAATCGCGGGTCTGGTGTAGAATTCGATCTGATATCGCGGGTCTAGAGTGGTGTCGCGGGTGGAGTGTGGATATCGCGGGTTTAGGTGTGAATATGGCTGGTTGGGGTACGTAATTAACAAAGTTTCTGCGATTACATGAATAAAAAATTCTGCAATTTAACACATAGTAGTACCTAATGTTCCGATTTTACTCGACAACATGTAGTTGTACTTTTCGGATTATAACTTATAATTAGTAATACCCTTTCTAAAAGTAATTAGTTTTGATTGTACATTATTGTAATTAAAGTGAATTTACAACTTTCTTATGGAAAAACATTTCATAAATCGCTTATTTAATAACTTTCGTTCAAAAGAGGGTTAAGATTAACAAAGTGCCCATAGAAGTATAAAGTTCTTGATGGGAACAATACAATTTGATCAGATGGTGTAAACATTTATTTTCCAAAATGTTAAATGTTTATGAAATAGATTGTACTAAAACATTTATTAAATATGTGAATGAGAATTTATAATTTTTGTATCGTTAAGTAAATATGATTATTAAAACTCGTATAATTACTGTAGTTTCGTTTTTTTTAATATTAAAGTAAAAAGAACAGAGTGTCAAATACGACAAGAACATGAAAATTTCTATTTTTTTGAATATTACAAAATTGTCTAGTAAACAATTTAAATTTCGCTACTATCCATACTAACCCTACTGCAGTGAAAATAGCTAAATAAGCCTTCACCTTGGCCACGCACAGGTTTATTACTCGTCCTTCGGCGACGTTCTCCAACCGATGGATGCCTGGTTATTTGCCTTCTACCCCTTTTTTTTTGTAATCCGGGGGTAAGGCACACAAATGTTGTATATGATTCAGAATAACCCACTGGGACTTATGCGGAACTAGATATATCGTCCTATAATACGCCAATGCCCACGTCTCCATCAAATAATACTTCGAGCACAATTCCTCTACATGAATATCCTCTGTTCTTCCTGGCCGTTTCATGAAAACAATTGTAGCGGCTATTGCATGGACACAAGGATACTTGTCTATACCAAAACACTTGCAATCGCAAGTTTTCCTTCTCAAGTTCACCAAATAAGTCTTCCCATAGCGTCCAATGACACTGTATTCAAGGTGATAGTAGTTTAGCTCACTCACCGATAGCTTCCTCGCAATGGCTACCCTACCGTGCACTATGTTCTCCACAAAGGGGACCAGTTTATGTGCATCTGATGCAGCAACAAACTCGTTCCTATGTTTGTTAAACAACCAAGCCAATTTTGCAACAATTGCATTGATAAGCTCAAATATAATACCCTAAAAGTACTACGCTGTAGTTGCAGTATATTTAGGGGTCGAACCACAAAGACTCAAGAAAATCACACAATAGACCAAATAGTTTCGAATCAAGCTAGGCAATTCAGTTGAAACAAAAGCAATAAACAATATAAAAGGATGTAAAATCGATGGGAAGAATATAGGCCCAGGGTATTTCTCAGAAAATCAATGAATGCAGATAACCAATCAGTCAGGATTCAGATTTAGCGCGGTTCTTGAACTCAAATCACTAAACTATAATTAACCAACTGTCGTTGCGAGAATAATCTAAATCTAAACTTCAGAATTCCAAATCTCTTTACATATTGCTAAGAATAAATCAGCCTTAATATCGAGTTTGATATGTTCACAAATCAACTAAACCAAATCTCTTTGCGAATAATTAATTTGCTCACCCTAGGTTATGTCAGATTTCTCAATTGCATTGTCGTGCCTAATTGATTAACCTAAGATCTAAGTTCTAGGTGATCAGACCATAATTAGCTTTGAGAACAACCTATGGTGAAGAACTAATTCAGATGGTGAATCCTAACTAATCAATTACCAGGAATCAGAGAAATCCCTATGAGAAAACCCTAAACCTAAGATGAATCTACTCAGACATGGAGAATGAAGCAATCAACATAACTGAATAGATCATTAAATTAAACAATAAGAAAAGAGTAACAAGAGGGTTCGAAATCTTCTCTCCAACGAACAGAGTTCTGACTTGTCTCCCTCACAAAACTCTCTCTCAAAACCACAGTAGAATAAAGCGTCCTAGCCAAAGTGGCTGAAAAACCTAATTAATACTTCTGAAACACGAATTGGGGCTAATTGTAATTATTAAAGTCTTATGGGCTTGAAAGCAAAATCTCCAATCTTTATCAAGTCGCGACTCGTGTCTGTCTGCAGTCGGCATCGATTGATACCATAAGTGTATCAGTCGATGCTCGGGCTTCAATTCGGGTACCTCAGCTACACGATCTCTGCTTTGCTTCAAAAAGCTCCATAATGTTTCAATATCTCCAATTATGCTCCAAACGTACCTAAAACATGAAAAGACTCCAAAATACTAGAAAGACTATATAAAAAGAACTTATATCATGGCTAAAAAGGGGTAAAAACCATGATGTATCATGCATTAATCATAGGTAATAACGAGTACTTTCTCGCATCAAGAAATGTATTGTTCATGGACTCTACAAAATTACTGGTGTCTATGTTGTACATTTCTCCTGGAAAATAACACCTTGCCCATTTCGCCTCATCTACACTACCATCCAGATACTTTCCTACATTAGGATAAGTATTCCGCAATTCACTGTATGCTTCTAGAAACTCAGCCTCTGTATACAGCCTTGCGCAATCCCTGAATTTTTCTACAACAACATCTTTGTCCCTTCTAACGTGCAATCTCACATTCTGGGACAAATGAAAGATGCAATACCCATGTTTAGAGCTCGGGTACACCTCACCTATTGCTTTGATGAGGCTTGCATTTCTGTCTGAAACAAACACTAATTCAGGACTATCAGGTATCACTGTTTTCAGCGTATTGAAAAACCAGTTCCAACTCGCGTTGTTTTTAGCATCAACTACAACAAAAGCAATGGGATAATGGTGATAATTAGGATCATTAGCTGTTGCAAAAATTAGCACACCCCCATGTTGGTTTTTCAGAAAAGTTGCATCCATAATGATCACTTTCCTCATTGCTCGAAACCCTTCAATGCAAGCTTCCAAAGCGACGAATACGTACTTGAACCTTTTTTGTTCATCCAATAAAACACTTGTTCTTGTATCGGGATTGACCTGCTCTAACATGTACAAATATGAATACAAATCATTATAACTTTCTTCTGGACTACCACGCACCATGCTCAGAGCTTTTTGTTTCCCTCTCCATGCGGTAGAGTATGACACATTCACACTAGCATTTCCTTGAACCAAAACGACGAGAATTTTAGGAGCTGGGAGTTCCAATTGACCTGGATACAACTCAGAGACAATACCATCAACTAATCCATGTGTGCCTTTCCTTTGTTTGATGCTTGTACTCGAAGTAGCCCGAGAGCATGTATGCATTTTCTTGTATACTCTAACTGTGAACAAAGTTGCATTCGTAGCCTTCGTAGCTCATAGATACCAATTACAACCGTTTTCACCGTATTTTACCACGTATCTACTCTTATCCGACTTACTTAAAGTGATCCCAAAACAATTCTGATGTGAAGCTCTATCATTGACATATATCAATTGCTGCTTACTTACAAATTCTTGGCCTACTTTAAGACCCATACCATCTTCCCATGCATCTACAAACTGTTGTTCTTCTCCAGAATGTGGAAACTCAACAATTTCAAGACTTCGGGAACTTTCCAGACCGTTATCCAGATACTTTCCAGACTTGTCTACACTACCATCCAGATACTTTCCAGACTCAACAATAGCAATGACACCATCATTAACTCCACCATTACCATCATTTACGCCAACATTAGCTCTACCATTATCGCCGTAATTCACACCAAATGAACTTACATGTTCTACTCTTGAAAATTGCTCGCCCAACTCAATTATTTCAACATCTTTGCTGACCTCTGCAACCTCTACATTCAAAACACTTTTGCGTTGCTCTTTATCCAAGGAAGTCAGATAGACAGAGACGTCCTCATCATCCAAAATATAGAATTGTCTCTGAGTTTTCACTACTATTGGAATATAACTCAGTTTCAGCTTCGTCGTAGATTCAACTACCCCAACCTTCCTGCATATCCTATCCACTATCACCGAGTAAGTTATCTCTTCCAAACTTGATGTTTTAAACATTACAGCGTACATGCAACCTTCTTTTGAAATCCATTTATCCTCTTCTCCACACTTTGAATAATATCCTCCATAATCAAAAAGCATGTTTGTGATCATTGTCTCCTGATTTAAAAAACTACATTAGAATCCAGTAATACTAATAGCTCCCAGTTGTACACTTGCCTCAGTAATACCAATTGTTTCCAGTTTTTCTGTATCACAGCAAATTGGGTGAAATCGGGGCAAAAACTATATTCTACCTACGATAATCTATAAATTCAATTAAGAATTTGTAATTTCAATTGAAATCCCCCTATTTTGTAAATTCAATTCAAATCCCCCCATTTTGTAAATTCAATTCAAATCCCCCTCTAACCCACAGGTTTTTTAGGGGATGATCTACTAACATAATAGAAGAACTAACCTCATTTTTAAGTTTCAATGGCAGATGAAGAAGTAGAAGAAGAGTTGTCATTTCCCAGAAGAAGAGCTCTCGTGATGAATGGGTGATGAATTCTGCGAATCTGTTTTTGAGAGAAAAGTTTTTTTTTTGCTGGCGCCTGATTGGCTGGAATTTTTGGCGTCTTATTGTTTTTTTTTCCTTTTCCCATCTTTTGATTGGCCCAAATTTGTTTTGTTTTAATTGGTCGAAATTTGTAATCCTCCTTTCTGATTGGCCCAAATTTGTTTTGTTCTAATTGGTCGAAATTTGTAAACCTACCTTATGATTGGATAAAATTCTCTTAATTCTCATTGGTCATCATTTCTTTTTTTAATATCACATTTCATTAAAAAGGAAAAGGTATGGCTAAATAGCATGAGATAGAGGTAAATAACTCTACACATGGAGGATGAATTTGAGAAATCGTCTCCTATGTCCCTCTGAGGAATTTTTAAATCACTATTATCCCCGACTATTCTCTATCGCCCCTCACTTTAACGAAACGACGAAAATACCCCTGAACTTTTTTAAATGAAATATCACCGCCCTAATTATTTTTTTTTAATGAAATATCACCGCCCTAGTTATAACATCAGTTTTACCAGTATTACTGGTATCCCCTAATATTACAGGTATCCCGTATCCCCTAGTATTAGGGGTATTCCCTAGTATTACCCTACTATTACCAGTGTTGTACCAGTATTACTGGTATTCCCTAGTATTACTGGTATCCCCTAGTATTATCCTAGTTGAGTTCGACGTTTGTTACCGTTCTCAAGCTAGAGGGACATCATCGAGGGGGATCGATCCTCCCTTCTCGACGATTTGATCTGCCCAGTAGGGTTTGAGTCTTTGGCCGTTTGTAATGAAATCTTGGCATTCTTTGTTAACAAGCACAAAGGCCCCATACGGCCTTACTTCCTTAACCTCAAACGGACCCGACCACCTTGACTTGAGCTTCCCGGGAAAGAGCTTCAACCGGGAATTGAATACCAACACTAGGTCCCCAACCTTGAAGTCCTTGTGCACAATCCTCTTGTCGTGGAATGCTTTGGTCCTCTCCTTGTAGATTCTCGAGCTCTCATAGGCATCGAGCCTAGTCTCCTCTAACTCGTGAAGTTGGATCAACCGCCTCTCTTGTGCGGTCTTGATGTCGAAGTTAAGTAGCTTCACCGCCCATAGGGCATTTTATTCCAACTCAACCGGTAGATGGCATGACTTCCCATAAAGCAAGTTGAATGGTGTAGTCCATATAGGTGTTTTAAAGGCGGTCTGGTATGCCCATAAAGCATCATCCAACTTGTTGGCCCAATCCTTCCTTGAACCCCCAACCGTCTTCTCAAGTATGGCTTTGATTTGCCGGTTTGACACTTCTACTTGGCCACTCATTTGAGGATGATAAGGCGTTGCTACCTTATGCTTCACACCGTGCTTCTTTAGTAAGCTTTCAAACACCTTGTTGATGAAATGGCTGCCCCCATCACTAATGACCACTCTTGGAACTCCGAACCTTGGGAAGATTACGGACTTGAACAGTCTTAGAACGACCTTGGCATCGTTGGTCGTGCTTGCAATGGCTTCCACCCATTTGGAGACGTAATCGACCGCCACCAATATGTATTGGTTACCATATGATGACGGAAAAGGTCCCATGAAGTCGATGCCCCACACGTCAAACATCTCCACCACAAGGATTGGGTTTTGGGGCATCTCATCTCTTCTCCCAATATTCTCTTTCCTTTGGCATGCATCACACGTGGAGACAAAGGTGTGTGCATCCTTGAATAACGAAGGCCACCAAAAACCGGATTGCAAGACCTTTGTAGCGGTTTTGTAGGACGCGTGATGCCCGCCATAGCTTGACCCGTGACAATGGAGTAGGATCCCTTGCACTTCTTCTTCCGCTACGCACTTTCTATACAATCCATCCGAACACAACTTGTACAAGTATGGCTCATCCCAATAGTATCTAGTAACGTCGTGGAAGAACTTCTTCTTCTTATACCCATCCAAAGGCGGTTCATTCCCACAAACTAGGTAGTTGACTAGATCCGCAAACCATGGGAGCTTTTCATCTTGTAGACCGCTAGCATCCTCCATACCATTCACGGCTTCAACCCCCCCTTCTCAATACCTTCACAACCATGAGACTTTCTTCGGGAAGTTTGTCTTCAATGAGGATGAGGTCTTCTATCCTCATCCTATACAAGTGATCCGCTACTCCGTTCTCTATGCCTTTCTTGTCTACTATCTCCAAATCGAATTCTTGGAGTAGCAAGATCCAACGTAATAGCCTCGGTTTCGTGTCCTTCTTTGTATGAATGTATCTTAAAGCCGCATGATCAGTGTAGACAATCACCCTTGAACCCACAACATAAGATCTAAACTTCTCCATGGCAAAGACTACGGCCAATAACTCCTTCTCCGTGGTTGCATACCTAGTTTGAGCATCGTCTAGAGTTCTACTAGAATAGTAGATCACATTGGTCTTCTTGTCTTTCTTTTGACCCAAAACGGCTCCAACCGCATAGTCGCTAGCATCACACATGATTTCAAACGGAAGGTCCCAATCCGGTGCTTGGACTATAGGGGCGCTAATCAACGCTTTCTTGATCTCTAGGAATGCCCCCATGCACTCCTCATGAAACACAAACTCGACCTCCTTGCAAAGCAACCGGGAGAGGGGTCTAGTAATCTTTGAAAAGTCTTTGATGAACCTTCGGTAGAACCCCGCATGACCCAAGAAAGACCGGATGTCTTTGACCGACTTAGGCGGCTCCAAACTAACCATCACCTCAATTTTGGCTTTGTCCACCTCTATGCCCTTCTCGGAAATCTTGTGTCCTAGCACGATCCCCTCACGTACCATAAAATGGTACTTCTCCCAATTGAGCACCAAGTTTGCTTCTTCGCATCGTTGCCAGACCCTACAAAGATTAGACAAGCAAACACCAAAATAAGATCCATACACGGAGAATTTTTCCATAAAGACCTCTACCATGTCTTCAATAAGATCGGAAAAAATGGACATCATACAACGTTGGAAAGTTGCGGGAGCATTACACAACCCGAACGGCATCCTTCGATATGCGAAGGTACCGTAAGGGCATGTGAAAGTTGTTTTCTCTTGGTCATTCGGGTGTATGGGTATTTGAAAGAAACCCAAATAACCGTCTAGGAAACAATAAAAAGGATGATTAGCGAGACGTTCAAGCATTTGATCTATGAAAGGTAACGGGAAGTGATCCTTTCGAGTAGATAAGTTTAACTTCCTATAGTCAACGCACATCCTATGCCCGGTTATTGTCCTAGTAGGAATCATTTCATTCTTGTCATTTCTAACAACCGTCATCCCCCCTTTCTTAGGCACACAATGAACCGGGGAGACTCACGTACTATCCGATATTGGATAGATAATGCCTGCGTCCAAGAGCTTAAGAATCTCTCTCTTTACAACATCTTTCAAATTAGGATTTAACCTTTTTTGATGTTCAATAGAGGTCCTTGATTCATCCTCTAAATGGATTCTATGCGTGCACAAACTTGGGAAAATACCCTTGATATCATCTAAAGAATAGCTAATTGCTTTCCTATACTTCCTAAGTTCCACAAAAAGGGAGGATAGTTCGTTTTCATCTAGACTCTCGTTCACAATAACCGGGTATGACGCGTTTGGACCTAAAAACGCATACCTTAATCCCGCGGGAAGTTGCTTTAGGTCCACCTTTGGGGCTTTGAGCTCGCTCCAATCGTCATCCTCAAAACTAGTCTTACCATTGCTAGTCTCTTCGACGGCTAGAACGAACTCTTCTTGAACCGTAGTACCCCGGATGCACAACTCAATAACTGTGGTGTCCTTGTCGACCGGTTTGTGAGAATCCATGAGAAGCTCATAACCTTGACTTTCCTTGCTCAAAAACCCATGATCGCCGTGCTCCTTCGTCAAAACCACTTCTAACCCGTCTTCTACTCTCATTTCTTCAAGTAATTCATCGGCTAGCTCGTCCATGGTCTCAATGTAGAAACATTGGCCGTCTATTGTGGGCTTCTTCATCACTTTGTTGATATCAAACTCAAGCACTTCTCCTTTACCCAAATGGAGATCTATCTTGCCCTTCCTCACGTCGATTATCGCTCCCGCGGTTGCTAGGAATGGTCTACCAAAGATAAGAGGGTCTTTTGGTTCCTCATCCATTTCAAGAACCACAAAGTCCGTGGGGACGATGAAATCCTTCACCACAATTGGTAGATCCTCAAGTAGACCAATAGGAACCCTCATGCTCCTATCCGCCAATATTAGAGAGATGTTGCATGCTTTGTAGCGTGTGAAGCCTAATCTCTTAGCTACCGAAAATAGCATGAGGCTTACACTTGCTCCAAGATCACATAAACAATGATTGAAAGCTAGAGGACCAAGAGCACAAGGTAAGGTAAAGGATCCTGGGTCTCCTAGCTTCTTGGGTACCATCTTCTTTTGTATAATGGCACTACACTCATGAGTTAGAATGACCATGGATTCCATTTCCTTAGCTCTTTCATTCACAGCATCTTTCAAAAATTTGGCATATTGGGGGACAAGTAAGAATGCATCCACCAAAGGCATTGTGAGTTCCACTTTCTCCATTTGCCTATCAAAAATAGCGTTATACTTGTCCATGAGTTGTTTCTTGAAACGACCAGGAAAAGGTAGCTTTGGGACGTATGGCTTAGGGACGAACACATTCTTCTTTGGCTTCTCTTGAGCAACAACAACTCTAGGCTTGATCTTCTCAACTTCTTCAACCTTATCGTGCTCCTTTACTACCTCATCTTCTTGAAGTTCCACCACCCCCACTTTGGTCCTCAATGTCCGCATTGAGAGGGGCTTCTCTTGTAGGCAAGACCGTGCCACTTCGTAAGGTTATGGCATTGACATACTCCTTGGGATTCGCTTCGGATTTGCCCGGTAGTTGACCTTGTAGACGTGAAGAAGAAGCAACACATTTGTTCTCCATGTGTTTGACCTTGGAGTTCAAAGCCTCAATCTTTGTGTTGAGGTCATTGTAAGAGCAATCCACCTTCGTATGGATCTCCGCTTGTCCCTTAAGTAGTTGTTGGAACATGGAGCTAAAATCAAGTTCTTGCGGTTTAGACGTAGGTGCTTGAAAACCGGGTGGAGCTTTGTGTTGAAATCCACCTTGGTTCCCTTGGAATTGGTTCCTTGGGACAAAGGCTTGATTGTTGGTATTAGAAACTTGTCCTTGAGGTTGAAATTGTTTTTGTGGGGCTCCTTGAGGTTGAGTAGGTTATGAAGGGTAGACTTGATCTTGTGGGTTCTCCACATTTGTGTTCCGGTAAGAGAAGTTGGGGTGGTTCCGATAGTTTTGATTGAACCCTTGTCTTTGGTAGTTCCCTTGGTTTTGGAAGTTCCCTTGATTCCCGACGTAGTTAACCTCCTCTTGAGTGTTCATGTCTACGTTCTCCTCTTGAAAATAACCTTGGTTCTCATCATAATCATCCACGAAGTTGACCGTCTTTTGGGAAGACACTTGTAGTTTATCAATCAAATTGGCTTGCTTGTCCAACTTGTCATTAAGAGCTTTCATGTCTTTGGCCCGTTTGTTCTCATCAAAGTCACTAGTGGTCCTTGTGGCGCGGTCATAGTCGTCGCCGTAGGTACCGTCACTTTGGGCCAAATTCTCGACAAGCTCCATTGCTTCCTCAACGTCCTTAGCCAAGAAGTTCCTGTTAGATGTCGTGTCAAGAAGCATACGGATCTTAGGTAAAGCACCACGGTAGAGCGTCCTTAGGAGAGAGGCGTTGCTAAAGCCGTGGTGTGGGCATTGAGACGTGTAGCTTCTAAATCTCTCCCAAGCCTCATTGAAAGACTCATTGGATCGTTGTGTGAAACTTAAGATCTCGTTGCGAAGCTTGGCGGTTCTAGCCGGTGAGAAGAATTTGGCGAGAAACGCGCGTTTGCAATCATCCCACGAAGTGATAGATCCTTGGGGTAAGGTCTTTTCCCATTGGTGAGCCTTGTCACCCAAAGAGAATGGGAAGAGACGAAGCTTGAACCCATCTTCGGAGACCCCATTGATCTTTGTGAGACCACATATCCAGTCAAATTGGTCAATGTGGTCCAAGGGATCCTCCATGGACAAGCCATGAAATTTGTTGGCTTGAACCATGTTGATAACCCCCGGTTTTACTTCGAAGTTGTTATTCTCCACCGGTGGAGCTTGAATGCCTTGGCGGTTTTGGTGGGCATTAGCGGCANTCGTTGTGTGAAACTTGAGATCTCGTTGCGAAGCTTGGCGGTTCTAGCCGGTGAGAAGAATTTGGCGAGAAACGCGCGTTTGCAATCATCCCACGAAGTGATAGATCCTTGGGGTAAGGTCTTTTCCCATTGGTGAGCCTTGTCACCCAAAGAGAATGGGAAGAGACGAAGCGTGAACCCATCTTCGGAGACCCCATTGATCTTTGTGAGACCACATATCCGGTCAAATTGGTCAATGTGGTCCAAGGGATCCTCCATGGACAAGCCATGAAATTTGTTGGCTTGAACCATGTTGATAACCCCCGGTTTTACTTCGAAGTTGTTATTCTCCACCGGTGGAGCTTGAATGCCTTGGCGGTTTTGGTGAGCATTAGCGGCATCGCCTTCTCCTACAACGTTTCTAGCTCTTGGTGGATGGTTGGGGCCTCTCATTGGCCGGGCGGGTGGATGAGGGTCGTTGTGGGCGTGCCCTCCTTGTGCGTGGCGGTTTCCATTACCACCTTGTGCGGGATGGTTTCCATTACCACCTTGTGCGGGATGGTTTCCATTACCACCTTGTGCGGGATGTGGAAGGATTTCCACATTGTCAAGAATGTCCCCAAGTGGAACATTGTCATCGTGATCCATGTTGTTCTCGACTTCTTATTGTCTCACACGTACTTCCCTTGTTCGAAACCCTCGGTATGATCGATGTATGTCGTCCCTTGGTCCAACTAGATTGTCGTTGCCTCGAGATCATGTATGCATGCACCTATAGGTTTAGAGAGAGCAATGGAAAGCAAACAAGATTAGTAACTTTGTAGCAAATAAAGCTTAATCTCACAAAGAGCCTAAACCTCAATGTTAAAACAAATCCCAATATGGCAACGGCGCCAAATTGATACAAAACTTTTTAGTCTCTAGGAGGTATCAATATCTCCAATACGATGTAGTAAAGAGGTTATCAATCCATAATCGGGATTATTCTAAAAACTAAGAATGCAAGGTTCATAAGTAATTTAAGCTAAACAAGGTAATTGGTGATTAAGTATTCAAGTTCAAATTAAGGGAAGCAATGACTAAACGATTTGTAATCCAAATAACAAAAGCGGAACTAGAGATGAGGTTAATGATATAAGATGATCCAAGTCCAATTAGTGGTGTTCATTTACTCAAGAAGCTAATTCCTAGGCAATAGATCTCTAATCTAGATTAGTTCTCTTTCAAGCAACTAATCACTATGTTAATTATCAAGTCCATTAGCAAATCATCATTTGTGGATTAACAATTAGCAAGCATTAAGAATCATAACAAGATCAACCAAAGATATGCCCTAAACAACTAATATCTTAGGTTAGGAACATAAATCTCTTGTCTAGTTGGTCTTGGCATTTCATCAAACACTTGGTGTTCATGAAATGCCTTGTGATCTAGATCCACTCTTTCAAGCTAGATCTAGCATTGGGGACTCTAGACAAGAAGGAATATAAGATTACCTAACCCTAAACACCACTAATCAAACCCTAGATCACCCTAATCTACCTTATCCCAAGGTCCTTAAGACTACTCACTAATCATCATGGGTTTAACAAATCCAAGAAAACAAGTGTTAAAACTCATGATCAAGATGATTGGATGATTAGAAAGTAGAAGATAGATGGATTCAATCAAGAAAACAATACTCAAATTGCATAAATCAAAAGGATCAATCTCTTATAAATCATTCTTAGAGAGGGTTTTTGCTTAAGAAAAGACTTAGCCCCTCCAAATGAGGTTTTTGGGCTTAAATAGTGAATAGTGACGAACCGGGTCGACCCGGGACAAACCGGGTACCGACCCGGTTTAAATGGATAAAGAGTTCTGGTTTGGCCAATACCGAGGTCACTGCTCAGTGTAACACCTCGGTATTGAGCCTGGGTTAGTGCACCGACGAGGAGCACCGAGCAGTGGCGTCGGTATTGAGGAGATGTTGTATGGTGATCTTCAGTGGATACCGAGGTCACTCCTCGGTATCGTTGCTCGGTATTAAGGACTTTTTCCCCCCGGGTTTCTTCCTGTGGCAGCACCGATCAGTTGCACCGAACAGTGACGTCGGTACAATCTCCTGAAGCTTCAATACCGACGTCACTCCTCGGTGTTATACGTCGATATTGTGGCTGTTTTCCCCCGTCGAGCTATACCGATCAGTTGCACCGAGCAGTGACCTCGGTGCAACTCCTCTGCTTTCAATACCGAGCACCAGTACCGACCAGTGACGTCGGTACGGTTTCTGTCTCCTCTCCTCGGGTCTCGAATCTCCTCTTTAGCACCTGAAATGCGATCAAAAACATGCAAGGACTCTCTAGGACTAAATGTGGACACACTAGACTCCTAAAATGACTAAAATGCTAAAAAGATATCATGAACTACATGTAAATGACTCGAAACCTAAATGAAACGGATGCTAGAATGATGCAAAATATGATGATATCAAATTTCGAGAGAAATCAAAATAGTGAAAATAGATATAACATTGTTGTACACAAAAAAAAATGAAATTAGGATTTTCGAAAAGGGAGCAATCCGGACGGAGGAGGATGCACGGTGGTGGCCGGAATCCATGGAATCGAAGCTCAAAGGGATTCAAATTCGCCAGAAGTTTTCCATTGGGGCTTGGATTAAGAAGCGCCCTCCAAAAATTCGCCGTAGATTTCGAGCAGATCTCGCCGCGAATCAAAACCAACACAGCCGCAACCGCCGTCGATAGCGAGAAAGCCGACTTTAAAAAGTCGATCGGGGAGGAGAGCAAGTCATCCAAAGTTGAAGCTCTTTCTCTATTTTTTTTTGTTTTGGTAAAACTCTCTCTCTATTTCTTCATGCCGGAGACCAATCCTCACCGTCTTCGACCACCACCACCCGTCTCTTGTCCCTCCCATCTTCTTCTTCGTCCCCGTATATGTCTCCTGCAACTTCTCCACCACCAACGGCTTCCCTTTTCTAAACCACGATTCCGTCCGCCGCCGCAAAATTAACGGAGGAGACAATCATGGAGTCGTCGCCAATCAACGGCCTCTTGAACTCTCAGTGCTTCACCGAGATAATTTCCACTCGTCCGCCGCTGAATCTACTCGCTCTCCGGCCTCAGCATCACCACAACCATCGTTGAATTGACTCACGGCGGAGCTGGAGAGCTACCTGTGAACGGGCAAGGTTACTGATCTGGATTGGTGAAGATCGTTTATGACAGAATCGAGTCTGGATCTGAAGGAATCGGGTTGGGAGGAACTTCGGAGGAAACTTTTTTTTTTAATTAAAAAAGTGGTTAATTAAAGGTCTATTTGCAAAAATACCCTACAATTTGAAGTCAAAGCTAAAAATGCCCTCTTCTTCTCCTCTTTTTCAGAATCCCACGAATTGCCTTTTAAGAGTCTGGGTATTCACGCAAATGCCATTACTCAGACTGCTATTAGAGTCTAACGTTTTTTTCAAAAGACAAAAAAAAATTTCAGATCTAACTTAATTACGAAACTGCCATCTTCTCCAATTCACCCAACCACCACCATTAACAACCAAATTTGAGCTCCTAATGCCTCACACAACTAATTTCGAGCCATTAAACCTCTATATTAGAGTTCACAACCTTCTATTCTCCTATTTCCTCTCCAATTTCATCCAAAAAACTCTCTAATTCATGTTTTAAAAACGTTAAATTTCGGATCTTTTGCAATTTCGGTTATTTTTGCATAAAAATGGTTGGGTTTGTTGGGTATCGGTGTAACTAGAAGTTCTGGGCGCTTGACGAAGGTAAAAACGAGCTCAAAACCGGATTTAGATGATTTTTCACATGATTCGTAGATTTTCATATCTGTTTCGCGATTTCAGACTTCCCATGAAATCTGATGAAACCCATATGGTCAACGAGAGTGTAGTTATGCAATTGACTTTTAAATACTCAGATTAAAATTGAAGTCTGGTAATTTCCTTTGAAAACAAAAAAAATCAAGAAAAATCCTCTAATCGAGGCATATGGTAGTTTTTGCAATTGACCGAAAACTTGACTTTTTATTCAGACTTCAAATCCAGTATGACGGAAAAATGAGTGACTTTGACCGGAAGTTGACTGTTTTTTCAGACGGAATCAGAAGTCTGAAAAAAAAACAGGGTAGTTTTGCAATTGACCGAAATTTTTCAAAAGTCAACCAAAATGGGAAAAAAAATATCAGACTTCTATGGCAGTCTGAATAGTAGGGAAAAATTTTCAGACTTCTATGGCAGTCTGAAAATGATAAAATCCATCATACTGCTAAAGAAGTTTGATATCGAATATTTTGGTCAACGCAAAAAATACAACATTTCTGTCAGACTTCTAGCGCAGTCTGACGAATTTCTCCAGACTGCGCTAGAAGTCCGGGAACGAAAGTTAAACTTCGGTCAATTGCAAAACTACCCCATAATTTTTTCAGACTGCAAGAGAAGTCTGACAAAAAAGTCAAAATTTTGGTCAATTGCAGAAATACTTTTTTCTTTTTCTCAGACATCTAATGCAGTCTGACAAAAAAGTCAAAGTTTGGGTCAATTGCAAAAATACCCTTTTTGTCAGACTGCGATAGAAGTCTGCTTTGATAACTTTTTGCCAGACGGCATCCGCAGTCTGCTTTGTAACATTCTAATTGCAAAAATATCCTATTTTCAGACTGCCATAGAGGTCTGACGTGTTGTTTGTCAGACTTTTGTGGCAGTCTGGATTGACACATTTTTTTTAACCGTTTTTTTGTATATTTGTGATGAATTTCGTTGATTTTAAATTTTTTATATGTGTGTTAGTTGTATATGTTCCTTCTGCGTTAGTTTTACATGCTTATGTTCGGTAATTATTTTTAAATAATTTTTTTAATAATTCTGGCAATATAGCTAATAGAATAAGACTTCGCGAAGAAGTCTGATATTTCCATTAAAATCGCTAATGTTGTTTTTCCATGATTGTTTTTACAGATAATGGTGCATTTACGTGTTAATTTTGGTGAATGGGTTGTGAGAGACCAGATTTGACATTTTGTGGTGGATACTCACAAAGTTCAGGGGAAAACATCTTTTGTACTTGGTGAAAAACGCGGCGTACGCATATACGATGTACGATTTTAACCGATACATGGCCTCCTTACGAGCGGTAAATCCTGACTTTGCTAGATACTTGGAGGAGGCGGATATGAGTCTATGGTCACGCGTTCATTTCGATAGAGACATGTATAATCTGAAAATGCATTTTTCTTATCAGACTTCTTATGCAGTCTGATTCGTCTTTATCAGACTTCTATTGCAGTCTTTTTTTCCCTTAGAGATGGAAATGTGTTTACATGCATGTTGGTGACTTTGAGTGTCTTCAGATATAAAATGTGCTGCCTTAGGTGATGGGGTTGTATTATATAGACACAAGATTAGTTACTTTTTTTTCTTCCTTTTTTTTCAATTTGATTAATTACGTGTGCTAGTTCATATTTGAAATTTATGTGCTTCTTCCTTGTCTTTTGGTCTAAGGTTAAATTGCATCAAAAATTAACTTTACAAAGGAATGTTTTGTGATGAGAACATGTTACAAAACAAATGAGTTTGAATTAGCAAATAATCCAAGATATTATAAAATCTCACTATATCTGTAACATGGATCAAATGAATAATTAAACAAGGAAATCGAGATTATATGACAGCAACTTATGTTTCTGTTGCTACGAGCCTTACTCTTTGAAAGAACTCTAATGGTCATGTCTGAGAGCTTTAGAGTTGCTACGAGCCTTACTGTTGCTAGTTCAAAGAATTACTATTGGAACCTTCAATTGTCCAGTTATTAAACAGGTCACCTCTTTTGTCAAAAAATTTCAAAGAATCAACCGAGAAAGAAATGAAAAATTGATACCAAAACTCAAATTCACAGAGCAAGTTATCTACCAAACACAAGAGTTAAGTCAATTAAAATCGAGAAGTAGAATCTTTAAAATGGAACAAATATTGATTAATCCGCTCATATTATCGATGTGGGACCAGAGCATGGAGAAGTGGAAAATTACAACATGAGGTATCTAACAAAACAATCTTTCCTTATGTCAAGTGAAAGTGTAGAACCGTCAGACCCAATTATTTCGCGTTACTACTACCTAAACATAGGACATCATCATATTCTTTGGTTCAGTCTCACTTGGTGATCTCTTTGGTGACTGGAGGAATATCGACCGAGCCGTTGCAGCAGTTACCATCCTCTAGGAGCGGATACATCGGCTTCTCTTTATCATCAGAGACATCTTTGGGGCTCAAGAAACTCGGTTTCCTGCAAATGACAAATAGTGTGATTATCAAGAACGACTTAGCAACACAGTTCATTAATGCAAAAGCTGAGTCCATAGCATCAGTCAAATTTCGTCCCAAAGTGTTAGTTAGCATTTTTCCCGGCACTTCTAATTCTACTTCTAATCCATCGATCCATAGTGGCTTTGCAACTGGGACAACGTTGAAAGAATTAAGTTTGAACCAATTTTATCACTTTCTTATAATCATCATTATATATAAAAGAACATTTAGTGGCAAGAAAATATGTTAAGTTGTACCTAGTGGAAATTTAAGACCAGCTTCCACTACTTTATCGGCACTAGATGCTGAATCTTTCAAGACAACCATTTGCTTTGGAACAAAAATGCTGCCTACAAGGATTTACCAAAGCAAAAATCACTTATAGATAAACTTAAGAAAGCTATTGAATTTCAGTGTCAAAAGAACTTATGAGGAGGATTGTTACCACTGCAATCTGACAGGTTCAAATCTGCCATACCCTGAAGCATAGATTGTCGATTATATATACGCTGTATTGCCCCTGGAGGATCAAGCACAGTCACTTCTGGGTGTTTTTGCTGGTAATCCTACAAACAAAGTGAGGCAAACATGCAAACATGAGATTGTAGAACAAGATATTGACGACACTGTACTAATGAAATGGATCATTTCCACAAAAGTAAAAAAAAATTGCTCCAGCTGTACAGAAATGAGAAATCTATCAAATACGACCCATGTAAGTAACAAAATTCTCTCAAACCAAAAGGCAGACAATTTTCCCAAACCTCAATAACCTCTTGCCACTCTTTTCCGAGCAACTGCGAGTGCACAATCATAGAATTCATTATTAGTTGAAAGCATTCTTAGTTGTCACAAACCTTATGCAAAACGACATCAAATGGCCCTTGTTCAGAAAGCGGACGGTTCAAATCGATGGCGACAAAGCAAATGCCTTTTCTCCTAAAATAGAGACAAAAGTAGAACTGTTAGCGCTTTCTTCAAAACTCTGCTGGAAAAAGAAAAAGAATGAAGGCCCTGGGTTGATTAGAAAGAGGCAAAAGTAGAGACCAGACGTCAAACTGTAGAAAAACCCATTAAGAAAGAAGAAGATGAAGAAAGAAGAAGAAGACCGACGGCTTACCACTACGACAACCGGCAAGAATGGAGAGGCCGTAGGTTAACGGCGAGAGATGCGAGAGACTGGAGCGGAGAGAAGTCGCCGGTGGAGCTTTAGCGGGCGAGAGAGAGAGAGGCGAGAGAGAGGCGAGAGAGAGAGCGCAGAGAGGTGAGGGAGAGAGAGAGAGCGCCGTTTGAGAGAGGTAAGATATTTTTTCATAATTAGGGTTACTTCCTTTATATATGATAGGATAAAATTCCCGGTTAGGTTAATTTGTTCGGTTTAGCAGACTTATCTGAAGTCTCAAAACAAACTGAAATGGCAGTGATCCATGGACATGATCAGACTGAAATGGCAGTCTGATAAACCGTAAACTTGATACAATTCAGACTTCTCTGGGAAGTCTGAGAAACCGCAAACTTGTATTTATATCCAAATTCATCTCCAATGATTCAATTTGATTAATTTTTATGTAATTTTAATTTATAAACAGCAACAATGAGTATATGTAATTTATGTAGTAAAAATTTCTAAAAACTAAATTTTTAATATTTTTTAAATTTAAATTTTCAAATTAAATACGTTTCAGACTTCTCTGAGAAGTCTGAGAAACCCCGATTCTCTGAGAAGTCTGAGAAACCACGACAACCACCATCGTCGACGAGTTAATGCAGTTTCTAACCCGTTTTTTCCGCCATTAAAGCTCAAGAATAGAGCTCGTAAACACTTTTCGCGACTTCTCTCTCCGATTTCTCCCATTTTCCCACTGATTTTCCGATTCAAACGTACCGAAATCGGAAATTATGGCATAAAAACGGCAAAACACGACTTGGCTTGCTGGATTTCGGTGATATTAGACGTTCTGTGCGCTCGACGAGGGTGAAAACAAACTCTAAACGGATATAGGTACGAATTTTTGCATATCGTCGATTTTCATATCTGAGTTGTATACTCAGACTGCTTTAGAAGTCTGATGAAACCCATATGGTCAACGAGAGGGTAGTTTTGAAATTGACTTTTAAAAAATCAGATTAAAATTGAAGTCTGGTAATCTCTGAGAAGTCTGAGAAATCCCGATTCTCTCAGACTTCTCCGATAAGTCTGAGTAACCCTAAATCTAATATTTAGCACTTATGAGTGACAATATTAAAACATAACTTCTAGGAAGCATCAAATTCGTGAAATATATGCACATTACAACACATATGTGCAAATTTAAAATTTCAAATGTAAATTTGGTAAACCATGAATCTAACCCTAAAGTTATATGTAAATGTTTCCATTACAAAACATGTTTTGAGGTTTACAACCTACTTTGCCTTACATGTTTTTAATTTGATTCAATTTTACGAAATTTAATTTTAATACTTCGAAATCGTCTATATTTAATTTATGTATAAGAAATTTTTAACAAAATAATTTTTTACAATTTTTAAATATAAATTTACTAATTAAATATGTATCAGACTTCTCGAAGAAGTTTGATATTTTTTGAGGTATAGGCATAATTAACTAATCTTGTTTAATTTGATTCAATTTTATAAAATATTAATTTCTATACATCAAAATCGTCTATATTTAATTATTGTAGAAAAAAGTTTTAGCAAAATTTGTTTTTTTTTAATTTTTAAATTTAAAATTACTATTTTAATCTGTAACAGACTTCTCGAATACGTCTGAGAGAAGTCTGGTAAGAGAAATCAATCAGACTTCTCTTAGAGTCTAATTGTCAGACCTCTATAGAAGTCTGACATGTCGCGAAGGTTAAAATGGTAATAGCGGTTTCGCGTTTTTTGTTTGGTTATAAGGGGGTAACTGTAATTTTCCACCCCTAAAAGTGTAGCGCAGCATTTGATTGAAATGATGGTGTAGTTTTGTCAAAAAATGAAATTTTGGTGTAAAAACAGCACTTTGCCCTTAATTAAATAAAATATATTTAATTTTTTAAAAATTGGTTTATTTTTTTAATTGGGTTAATAAACCGGTTTAGTTCCGATTTTAAGTGGTTAAGTATCATTCAGTAAAAAGTAAACCAACCTAAATCATGGTCTGGATGGTTTAACGCTTCAAACTTCTATTCTATGTGTAAATAGGTTTTGATGTTTCAAATTGGGGGAAAATACGTCTTAAACTTTCGAATTAGGGGGATATGTGTCGAGATCCAAACTTCGGGTGGATATACACCTATATCATACTTCCGAGGTGGAAATACATCGTTTTCCCTTTTAATATCAATTCTCAAGTATTGGATCTAAACAAATATTGTAATTATTAACGGGCTGTTTTGAGTTTTCTAGTCTTCTAGTCGCTAGGGTTTACTCCGCGTGAAAAGTTTCAATGACCTATTGATTTAAGTAATCCGAACCCTTGGAAAGAAACACCATGTCGTCGGAGCCGGAAATTCTGACATCATCCACCACCATCGTGCCGGAGGAATCTGGAGAGAAGGTGAGCAAGAAAGCAGCAAAGAATGAAGTCGCGAAACTGGAGAAGTTGCGCCGCCAGCATGAACAAGAACAACCCGCCCGTATGACATCGTCTCTTTCTCTAAAGGATGAATCATTTTCCAGAAACTACGGCGACGTGACTCTTACCGAGTTAAAGTCGACGGCGGATCCTAAAGCCAGTAAATGGAGAGAGGTTGTTGATGGAAAGGGAAAAGAGTTGACCGATGTGAGGGATTTGGTGGGAGAGATGGTGGGATGAGAGGTTCTGATCAGAGGCAGAGTGGACATGAATCGCAACACATCTAGCAAAATGGGTTTTCTGATTTTGAGGCAAAGTGGATTCATGGTCCAATGCGTGGCTACACAATCGGTAGCCACGCATTACTAAGTTTACTAATATTCATTGATCATATTGCATTGTTACCGTCAAAGGTATAAATGGGTATTGCTTTCTGACAGTTTCAAATTCCTTTTTGCACCTCTCGTTCAATTTAGTGAATATGAAGACAAACGGCTCGTCCACAAGATCTATTATCTGCACAAACAAGAAATATATTAGCACCATTGGCAGCAAAATCTTACCTCAGAATAGTGTGTTTGAATCTCCACATCAAGACCAACGAATTCACAAAGGTGTCTATGAGTGAAGGACTCTTCTGATCTTAAAACATGACTAACCTCGAAGACGCGCAAGTCACCACATATTGCTATCTGCTTATGAAGTTGAGGAGACTGAGCCAGACAAGCAGGCTGTCCTTTGTAGTCCAACCTAAATACAATATAAGCTCCTTCATTACTACCAGCCATTAATTTTGGTGTGTGGATTTCAAGAAACCCCTTGAAAATTAAAAATTCTCTGAACGCCTACACAACTGTTAGCCACGTTCAGCAAAAGTAACATAGAAGAAAGCATTAAAATCATGGAAGGAAAGATCAAACTTACTATTAGGACAGTTTTGATAACACATGTATAATGAAAAATCATATCCTAATCTTGATGATACACTAACAAGGCTCATATATATATATATATATATATATATATATATATATTAATAACAGATGGAAAAAAAAGAAATACAAATGATAAAATCATCCATGTTGCTTAGCTAATCCTTTAAAAAATGGCTTACAATTTGGACTTGGGACTGAATGCGGAAGATGGCTTGATTAGCCGGTGTTATGAGGTCGATCACCCTATTATTCACACATGATCCTGATTGACACAAGATTTCCCAGCCTGCAACAATCATGGAAATAGCAACGAACAGACAAACCATCATATAAGCATTAGATGAACACCAACTATTGTACCAGTTCCAACTAATCTCCAAATCGTAAAACAGTATACTACCTCAATATCTGCTTCACTTTGGGCAGCATCCTCCACGATAAGTGGTAATTTTGGCAAGACATTGTTGACGCCGTGCACTTTTCGTACATGAATTTCAACCTGCAAATAACATGAGTTAATATCCTTTGAATGTCACGATTCAGTCTAATGAATTGGGAGGAGAAGGAAGAAAAGGAAACCAATTATTAACATGCTATGTGGTTGCCGTCACAATCTAAAGTTATATTCCTTACCAATCTCATCTATATCTGATCGAGGAACGTCCGGCTGAGAATAATTGTGGAAGAGACACATCAGCAACAAAAAAAAATGAAACTCAAACTAATCGCTTAGATCTTTACCCGTTTTGTGATACGTTAGAACCGTTCAAAATTTCAACTCAACTATCGTCATCCATCTCCTTCTTATACTCGAGTTTACATTCAAACTCAATGTTATTGATTTTGATATTTGTAATCTCATATCTAATAATTAAATTTGGTATTAAGTAAATCACCTTTGAAGATAATTGATATGGAGGATGAGTTCCTCAGGCGAATCCTCTTTGTTTCTTCAAACAAAAAGATTAGGATTAGCAAGAAAACTTAAAAAAAACAGTAATTAAAACTGTTAATTATTAAGTAAATCACATTTGAAGATAGTTGATATGGAAGATTTGCAATCCATTGAAGTCCTGCAACAAAGAAAAAAAACATGTCAATACGCATCATAATTAACAAAAATTTCATAATATGAAGGTAGAAGAATAAAACAAAAGCATCTACAGAGACCTAAAGAATTGTGTATCAATGATCGAAATAGTCTCTTTATATAGATGAATGAAGAGTGTTGGAGAAGTTTTTTCATGTTTATCTAAATGGAAGTTAAATATTAAATAAAAATATTGCATCAAATCTTTTTCGTATCAAATTTGGTTAGTTGGCTTAATTAGATATTTTTTATAAATTTTGTAGAAAGATTCCTAAAGCATATATTATAAAGATTGCAATCTTCACAATTATTTGAGGAAAGATAACAAATTATGCTAAATAAATTTTAAACTTTCTAAAAAATG
>PKML01043631.1:232437-293008 GCA_002933935.1 Eutrema yunnanense
GTAGTCAATAAATGTTAAAATTGCATAGAAATGTGAAAACATCTTATATTGTGAAACAAAATAAAATCTCCAAAACAACTAATAAAAAGAAACGGAGGGAGTACAAATTTGAAATAGTTGAAAAGAAAAACTCGCACATTATGTGTGGATATTCACCTAGGTGACTGCCACGTCATCGCAAGAGAGAGTGTCACGTGTCCACAACTAATTGGTTCTTACTTATTTATTTATTTAATTGTTTTTACTTATTTAATTGTTTAAATTTTTGTTTTTCTTGGCATTCTGAGTTTGCGTAATTATTAGTCATTTATGCTTAATTTTAGTAACGTTTACTCTAATATTTACTCTATTAATTATGCATTTTGAGTTTACTCTATTATGCCAAACAATATAATTAAAAATCCAAAAACATATTATTTACAACACAAAATAAAATAATTTTTTAGTTTACGTAATTATTAGTCATTTATGCTTAATTTTTAGTAACGTTTATTCTAATATTTACTCTATTATTTATGTCTTTTGAGTTTACTCTATTATGCAAAACAATATAATTATAAATCTAAAAACATATTATTTACAACATAAAATAAAAAAAAATCCGCGCGTAGCGCGGATACTCTCCTAGTATCATATATGTGTGTGTAAAGAGAGAGAGACGAGAGACGTAAACGAAAGAGAGTGAGACTTCGTTTCTTTCACTTACTTCACATTACAACTTTGATCACCTATATATAGTATTTGAAATATCTATCTATCTATCTACTATATAAAAGTTGGTCAACTCTTTCTAGGTGCTTGTCACGTCAGCACTGGAAAGAGTAACACCTGCCACTTCAGAAAAAAAGCAAAATAAAAAACAAAAAAAAACCTCTCTTCATCAATTTCCTCATGAACGAACGGATCTACTTCACCTTCCTTTACCCTATAAACAAAAAGTTCTCGATTGAGATGAATGTTTTCTCCCAACTAAATCTCTTTCTCCACAAGTGAATCCAAATGAGTGAAACCCCCATATTTGTTCTCCCCCCTTTGTATTTCCAGATTGAATATTTATCGATTAGTTAATGGAGGCCTTTTGCTCGGTTTCCGTGGAGGAAGCGACGACTGCTTATAAAGAGGCAGGCGGAGATCTGAACAAAGCCGCTGAGATTTTGTCGGATCTGGTTGAAATCGGCGATGATCCGTCTACAAGTTCCGTCTCGAGTGGGTCTTTGGGTCAGGAAACCGGGTCTACGTCTGAGTACGAGGTTGGGTCAAGCTCGAGCTGCAGCGAAGATCTCACGAGAGAGAGATGCTTTAAGGGAAACAAGCAGAATAGAGTTATTGCTGCCACAGGGATGGTGTCTTTTGTGATTGGGAAGGATTACTTGAAGCCGAACCCTGTGAAGAAAGAGTTTCCTTTGGTCGAAAGCTTTAAAAAGCTCTGTAGGAACGGGAAAAAAGCTGTGGATAGAGAGAAAGCCGAACAGTTTCTAAATTCAATGCTTGGAGATGATTGCGATCTTAGCATGGTTGTTGTTAGAGATGTCCTGTGTGAGTATTTCTTCTTCTTCTTAAGTTAGTTTCTCCCTGGGATAAGATTTATGTGGAACGGTATAGTTATAGGATTACTGAAGAGAAAGCTGAGTGGATTATCTGTTTTGACGGCTCTAGCCAAGACCTGCACTCCGATTAGCTGTTCAAAGTACGTTTTCATGATGTTTGGGTTTATGTTTAATTATAGCTCTTTTGATTCGCACGTATAACTATGATTCGTCGTATCTTTCATTTTACTCTGAATCAGGCCGCAAGACAAGCACGTTGGCTTCAAGATCAAGGCAAGAATCACTATTTCGTGGAAAGCAAGTTGAGAAAAATTTCAGGTGACTTTAAATTGCAGTAATTCTTATGGCTTTATGACCCGCATCAGACTTTGTAAACCTCATATCAAATTGGAGACATGTCGTGCTATTATGTATCTGTGATTTTACAGAGATTTTATTGCTCTTCAGATTTTTAATTTACTGTTGTTCTGGTTGCAGCGCATGAGCCAGCACTGCAAGCGATTGGCATCAGATTCTGCTCTGGCTTCAGCCTACCAGCGGTTGACAAAGCGAAGCATCTCTCTCTTAATCATTTGGCAGGCCACCGTCTATGAGTTGTGGAAAGAAAGAATTCAATGTTCTCACTTGGATACAACTCTTCCAATCTCTGGCATTCTAAAAAGATTGAATCCTTGCTCCGAAACAGAGCTTTAACTCTTGATACGAAAGGTTCGTAATGGGAGGAATCTTTTGTTACAATGTAAAGTTACCCTATAGCTTAATAGATTTCGATTCTTCCCTATGTGAAAGGGTTTTGATGGGCTATGTCCATCCGTTTTATTTCCTTTTTGTTAGTTGTGGTTCTTATTCAATTCTCTTTGGTAAACATATTTTAATTAAGAACCCTTTAATTAAAAAAAACAATTCATTTTTTGTAACTGCAATAAGAAATTTTTTGATCAACAGCTGAGGGAGTTCTTATGTTTAACGAGTAAGTTTTTAAATGTTAAGCAATTCCAACTGAACTACTATCTGTTTATAGCTCATTTCTCTCTCATATGTTAACATCTACACAAACGCAGTGGAAATCATCTAGTGTTAGGACTACCAAGTTTGTATAGCTTTAGCCTTCCTTTGTTGGATCATTATCACCATTTCATAAAAGATTGATGAGATTGAATTATTTGAAGGAAGACCTCATCCAGCGCGTAAGAAAAAGTTTTTAGAAATTTTAGAGTTTTGTTAGCCTCTTATGGTTGATATATATGTATTTACATTAATGGTCATGGTCATCAAAGAAGCAGATTATTTGTACTTTCTTGGAAGAAGGTTGGGTAGTGAATAAAAATAGGAAGGATTGAATTATTCTGCTGTGGTAATTCAACGTTTTACCAAAGCAATCAAGGCAAACATTTTTACTTAATTCAATCTATTTGCTGATTATCGCTGAGACATATATTTTGGTTATATTATTTGTTCTCGATATTTGGATCTAAGAGTTTTGAAGAAATTTTCCGGATATTTGGTGCTCCATGTCCACTAGACTTGGCGTAAAACATAATTATATGTGACTATGAAGCTTAAAAAAGTTTGAAACACATTTCAAGGACAAGCACTTAGATGGATAGAAAAACATCGATAAAATTTTTATAGTCCTAAAATATAAATATTATCGAAACTAAAAATGGTAATATTACAAGATATACAATATACTAGGTGATTTCGTAGAAACTTATTTATTTAAACTATCTAAACATTCAATCGAAAATATAATTATAAACAATTCACATAATCATACACAGACTAAATAAGAATAATACAAATAATAACCAAAACATTATCTATAACAAAAAATGTATTATTCTTGATACGATATGGTTATTGATGAAGGATTATTCGTGACAAACAAAAAAATAAAAAAACACGTCATATATCGTCCATTGCATTAAACCACGAAAACGTCATAATAAATTTAATAAAACATACAAAATACGAATCAAACAATTAACCAAAACATACGACGATGTATTCAGAACATCACAAACATAACTAACAGAGTTCATACAGATTTAAACATAATTATAATAATGTCAAACATATATAGTAAAACATAGGGTAATATAATTGATGCATAATGGAAAAACATAATTCATTTTAACTATTAATCAATAACCGATCCACGATCTGTCTTCAACAGAAACCTGTAAAAAGAAACAGAAATGCAAATAAATCCTTGGTAGAAATACGAATAAATTCGTGATGTATAACAGTAAATGAAAATCAATAGCTTCTTTCATTTGAGGATCTAACATAAATTGGGAACAGCTAGGGAATGATCTAACCAAAATTCTTGGATTTTTGTTGATATTTAAATATAAAAAAATTAATATACATTAGTAAAGCATATTGGTTCCAAAAAATTAAATATACAAACAGTAAAACCAACATAACGTGCCAAATAAACCTTCATCTTCCTCAAACGACCAAAACCTTAACACAAAGATTATATCATATGTTCGAATAACACTCCACTGATCGTTAAAATCTTTGGCAATATCCCCATTTGCACGACATAATACCATATGATCTTTACATGCACAATTCATCAAATAAGTTTGATAAGTTTACGTATACAATACATCATCCTCGACGTAACACAAAACCTAATAGTTTGAATTGTATACTTACTCAGCATCCATTAGATAAAAATATATCATGTACTTCTTCTTCTTCATCACCTTCGTCTTCTTCTACTCCTTCTTCTCCAATTCTTTAACTTTCTCCTCCTTCTTCTTCTCCAATTCTTTAACTTTCTCCTCCTTCTTCTTCTCCAATTCTTTAACTTTCTCCTCCTTCTTCTTCTTCAACGTATTGGTCTCATCCGCCTTCTTATTCTACTTATGGTTTTTCTTTTTCTTTGTCTTTGTCATCTTCCTCGTTTTTTCTGACTTTTTCTTTATCATCTTAGTCTTCGTCTTTGTCTTCTTCCTCTTCTTTTTCATCATATTTGGCTTCTATGAATTCCTATTTTTTTCACTCTCTCATTCTTCCGGTTTTCCTTCGTCATTTTGTTCTCCGTCTTCTACATCATTTTCCTTCTTCGTCGTCTTCTTTCTCTTTAATTTTTCTTCTTCGTCTTCGACTTCTTCCTCTTCTTCCTTATTGTTTTTAACTCTCTAGCTTCTTCTTCCTCTTTTTTTCTTAAGGTTTGTCTTCATTTTCTTCTTCCGGTTTTTTTTCGTCCTCTTCTTGTTCCGGCTTTTTCTTTGTCCGACTTTTCTTCGCCCTCTTCTTCATCATCTTCATATTCTCTGATTTCTTATTCTTACGTGTTTCTTTATCTCATCTTCGTCTTCTTCCTCGCCATATTCAACTTTGAATCAAAATCTTCCATTTTCGGTTTCCATTACTCTCTCTCTCTATCTCTTTAGATTCCTAACTTAGATCTTCATTGGTTCTTCCTCGATAATCTCAAGCATGCTCTTCTTCCTCGATAATCTCAAGCATGCTCTTCTTCCTCGTATTCTCCACCATGAAAGATAAATTTCACAATAGATTGGTTTAGTCTTGTCTCCTTCTACTTCTCCTTCTCTCTTTTGTTCTCTTAATTTACCTTCAAACATCTTCCCTATCTCTTCCTTCTCCTTCTTCAGAACAACCACACATTTTTTCGACGCCAAAACATCTTCATTGTTTCAACCATTGTTTCTTTGTAGCTTCTATAATTTTCCTCAAGCATTTCAAACAGGGGTTGGAGCCGGTTCAGTATTGTCGAATTCGATATCTCTAAAATTTCTTTGTTCATACATAGATATGGTTCGTGGGTCATTGCCATTCTCTCCTTGAGCAATGCTTGTTTCTCTAAACACTCTGTAATTTTAAGTATTAAAAAAATATAATATATATTAAAAAGAAGTAAAACTACTATTACCAAAAAAACTACACTTACATGTTCTTGAATGCTTTAACTCTATCTATCTATCTCTCTCTCTCTCTGAGAGAGAGAGAGAGAGAATCTCTAGTATGTTCTTCTTTTTTTCTCCTTCATGAAAGATATATATATATTCCACAATAAATATGTTTAGTCTTGTCTCCTTCAACTTCTCATCTCCTCTTTTGTTCTCTTACTTTACCTTCAAGCATATTGGCCATCTCTTCCTTCTCCTTCTTCATATCAATCACACATTTTGGCCGTCAAAACAACTTCATCATTTCAACCACTATTTCTTTGTATCTTCCGTGCACGAAACCACTTATTTAAATTATATATTTAAATTTAAAAACAAAATTACCGCAAAAATATAATTATCATATCAATTACATTATAGTATCATATATAAATAAAATGTTATCATATCTATGTTACCTCCGATTAATAATATTTATAAAAAAACAAAAATCCTAAAATATGGTTTTTCCTCCTCTTTTCCTTATTCTTCTTCAACATATTAGTATTCTTCGTTCTCTTTTTCATCGTCTCCATCTTCTCCGACTTCTTTTTCTTTTTTCTTTCTTTCAGTTTTTCTTCGTCTTCTTCTTCTTTCTTATTCTTTTTTATCATCTTCGCCTTCTCGACATCATATTATTCAGGTTTTTTGTCGTCTTTTACTTCGTCTGCTTTATCTTCTTCCTTTTCTTCATCTTTCGATTTTTCTTCTTCTTCATAATTTCCTTATTTTTTTCAACGTCTTGGGCTTCTTCTTTTTCAAAATCTTTGTCTTCTTCGACTTCCTCTTCTTCTTTTTTCTTCCGGTTTTTATTCGTCGATCTTTTTCTTCTTGTTCTTCGACTTCTTCTAATTCATTACATTTGTCTTTTTTGTCTTCTATGGTTCCTTATTCTTCTGTTTTTTCTTAGCTTCCTTCCGCATCTTCACATTCTCAGAATTTGTCATCTTCATCTTCCGGTCTCCTTCCTCATCTTTAACGTATGGGTCCTCGTATATTTTGAATTCTTCTTCATCAGCTTCTTATTCGTCTTCTCCATTATCCTTTTTACATCTTCCTCGTCTTTTCCTTCTTCTTCTTCCTCTTCATCGTCTTCGACTTCTACTTCTTCTTCTTTATCGACTTGTCTTCTTCGACTTCTTCTTCTTATTTTTCTTTCGGTTTTCCTCGTTTTCTTTCTTCTTAATGTTGTTATCACTTTCAAGTTGATAATCTTCTGAGGTGTCCAGAGATAATATCTAATTAATATCACCATAAGATTTTCAATGTGACTCCTCAAATATTCTATATGGTTTTTCTTCTCCAAATTCATCATCCTCTTCCCCTTCTTATTCTTCAACATTTTCGTCTTGTCCTAATTTTTCTTATTCTGATTTTTATCTCTATTTTCTTCGGTCTTCTTCTTCTTCACGACTTCGTCCTCCTCTTCTCCCTCCTATTCAACTTTCGGATTTTCTTCTTCCTCGTCATTTTCTTCTTCTTTTTCACTGTCTTCGGCTTCTTCTTCTTCACTGTCTTCTTCTTCCTCTTATTTGTCTTTTGATTTTCTTTTTCCTCATCTTTTCCTTCCTCTTCTTCATCGTCTTCAACTTCTATTTATTTTCCTCTTATGATTTGTCTTCTTCTTCTTCTTATGCTTTGTTCTACTCGATCTTCCTATTCTTTATCTTTTGGTTTTGTTCTTCTTCGTATTTTTTTAATTCTTATTTCCGGTTATTATTCATCTTCGTCTTCATTCTCCAATTTTAAATCTTTTGTCAGTTCCTCATCTTTCTTCTTCATTTTCTTTGACTTCTACTTCTTCTTCTTCCTCTTATAAATCTTTTGATTTTCTTATTCCTCACCCTTTTCTTTCATTTTCATCGTCGTCTTCGACTTCTACTTCTTCTTACTATTCTGTTGTGTCTTCTTTTTCTTCCTCTTTTGTTTTTTTTTCTTTCTCGTATTTTCCTACTTCTTTGACTTCTTCTTCATCATTTTTGTATTCTCTCAGTTCTTCTTATTCTTCTTTTTCGATTTCTATTAGCCTTCTTCATTCTTTGCTTCTTGTTCCTCCTTCGTCTTCTTTGTCTTATCCAAACTCTTTTTCTTATGGTTTTTCTTCGTCTCTTTCTCATCTTCACATTCGTCTAGTTTGTATTATTCATCTTCTGATTTTCTTCCCTTTCTTTATTCTTTTTTTTCTTCCACGTATTTTTTTTCTTCCACTTCGTCTACTATGTATTGTCTTTCTTCTCCAACTTCTTCGACTTCTTCTTCTGATTGTTTTTTTTCTTCTCCAAATTCGTCATTTCATTCTTCTTTGTTCACCATCTTCGTCTTCTCCGACTATTTTTCTTTCTTCATTGGCTTCGTCTTTTTCTTCTCCCTCTTCTTTATCTTTTAGTTTTTCATATTTTTCGTCTTTTCCTTCTTATCCTCCATCGTTTTCAACTCCTACTTCTTCTTTATCGTCTTCGTTTTCTTTGACTTCCCATTTTTTTGTTCATTCGGTTTTTCTTCGTTTTCTTCTTCTGAATTTCTTTGTTTTATTCTTATGATTTTTCTTCTGCTTCATCCTCTCCGTTTTCTTCTATTGTCTTTGTATTCTCCAGCTTCTTATTCTTCCACATCTTCTACTTCTTCTTTGTGTTCTTCTTCTTCCTTTGATTTAACTTTCTATTTCTCATCTTCCTCGTATTTTCCTTCTAATTATTTTTTGGAAGTTTGGAATTTTTCGGACGTATATTTTCACATTTTTATGGGCTTAGCTATCTTTACACAAACGATCAGTTTCAAAGAATCTTGTGAAATAAAAGCACATAGATAACATGGACACATATTATCCGACCGTTCTAACATGAACCCTCCTCTTGAAACGAAGGGAAATGTAATTAAAAAGAAAGATATAATAACGAAACAGTCATGAAAAGTGAAAATCCAAAGACATTCCATCGAAAATAATTTGTTTCTCTAATGATAAGGAGCCCAAATGCTAACAAAAACTTGTACGAATAAAAAGACTGAATACTCTGTTATATCAGTAGTGTCATAGAGAATCCTTTCATCATTTGAGAGAAAATTTACCAGTAGCCTCTTCGTCTACATCATCTTTCGGTTTTCTTATTCTTCAACTTCGTTTTCTTCATCTTCCGATTCTCTTATTTTTCTTCGTCTTTAACTTTTCCAACTTCTTATTCCTATTTTTCTGGTTTTCTTCTTTTTCTTCAACTTTCACATATTTTTATCCTTATCCTTCTCCATTATTTTTTGTTATCCATTTTTTTCTTTCTTTCGGGTTTTATATGACTTTGTCTTGGTCTTCTTCCTCATCGTCTCTTTCGACATTTTCGTCGTCTTTTTGACTCTTTTTTTTATTCTTCTTCTTCTTCATCTTCGTCTCCTTATATTTATTCTTCTTTTTATTCTTCCGGTTTTTGTTCTTCTTATATTTGAAATTTTGAATAGAAATTATAATTGACAATTGCATGGATTTGTAGATAATCAATTTCATTAAATGTAGTATAATATTTTTTGTGAAATTAGGAAAGAGAGCATGAGATTTTTAGGCTAACATTTTTTTTGTTACTATCCAATTTTTGATTTAAAGGTTTTTAATATTATTTAAATAATATATTTCTCGTCGTCCCTATTCTAATCTTTACACTTTTCTAAAATTGTTAGTCTATATTTTTTACTATTCAAAATTTAATCCTTTCATAATTATGATATTGACATTTTTATAATTGTTATTTGAACGAATTACCTTTCCATTGTTATTTTGATTTTTATCTTAATTTCTTTAAAAAATTATTAGTTGACTAATTACTTTTGTTGTTATAATGTATCTAATTACAATTATACAACGTTGTATATATTTGAAAAAGACAATTAACAAAAACATAGATTAATCGATCGAATTGACTAAAAAGTTATAATTAACAGATTGAATTGACCAAAAAGTGAATAAAATTTGTATAACTTAATCGATCAAATTGAATAAATTGATAATGGCAATGAATTATAGTAAGATTATTCCATTATGAATTAATATCTTGATCCAAAATCTTCGGGGACATCCGGTCAAAAAAATAGAGTAAAAATCCCCCCTCCTCTTGCCAATAATGGTTACTTGCCGGTAACGGTTACAGATCTGTTTTACAGTTTCACCATCAGTTAAAAGATTCACCGCAAAATCAATTGAACATATCCGATTTCTAATCGATCCGTATTGAGTTTTAATCTCATAAAGAAACAACAAAACAAAATTATTAATTGAACCTGCAGTCATTAATATCTACCCTTTAGATGAAGAACTAAGCCAATACTAAACAACCCAATAAGGAGCGTAGATACATTTTTGAAGAGAGATCATTTGCTTAGTTTAACCTATTGACGTCTTGTCTCTCGTCTTGGCTTGAAAGAAATCCCAAATTTCTTCTTCTTTTTTCTTCCACCGTTTTGTCCGGTAGTCAAAACTGGGTCAGGCCATGGTTTAAGAAAAATCCTGAATCTTGGCATCAAAAGAAAGTTTGCTTGAGAATTTATTACTTCCGCTGCAACTTGCAACACTTGTATGGCTTTGTTCAAAAGAAATCAACACTTGTATGGCTTAAGAGAATCGATTCGGGGAATCTTGTAGCAGGTAAACCAACGAAGGACTTGCTCTCGAAAACTCTTCTAAACATCAATAAGTATGTAATAATGTCTACCATCTTCTTCCTTGCAGCAATAATCAATCAAGTGTGATGTATTGCATCTGCCAAAATCAGAGCATCAGGAATGGATCAGAGAAGATCAAAAGGGATTTGTTAGAACCATCAATTGAAATTTTTTTGGTTGAAAAGAAGGTTTTACCACTATTGGAAAGAGACAATTTACCTGTAATTTGGGTTCAAGTGAGGTAGTAAAGAGAGGGACTGAGAACATACATGGCAAGGAGGATCCGACGGCTTGAGTAACCATCTGAAATCGGGGAGTGCACCAGAGCAGACTGTTCCGAGAAAGATTAGAGCCGTTCGATCATCATTAAATTAAACGAAGAACAACGAACAACGCATAAACAACAACACACGATCGAAGAACACTATCTACAAATTTAGAAATCAAAAGAAAAAAAAAATAATCACAAAAAGAAATCACAAAAGGGAAAGATGAGAAACGATGCCACATGATCCAAAAATAATAACATCAATAAAAGCTGAACAATACAAACGCAAAAAAATAAATACAAAGCCGCAAACGTGAGAGCCAAGAAGCTGATACCTCGCTAGAGCAGGAAAGATGGAGACACCGAGCAAATATCCCAAGACTTAGACCCACCTACACCAACAAAGCAACACAACTGTTTGATCTTAGTAACGCAGAACAACGAACAATGCATAAACAACAACACAAAAACGAAGAACACTATTACCGAATTTGAAAATTTTATAAAAAAAACAAACAGAGAGTAACAATTACTACACAGAAAAAAAAATCCGAAGAATTAGAATTACATAACAATATGCAATGCATAAACAACAACGAAAAACCGAGAAGAAAATCACAAAAAGGAGGTAAGAGACAACATAGAAAACCAAATTATAAGGTAAAGGTCAAAGGAACCAAACCAACAAAAGCAAACCTCCAAAACAATCCAGAACCACACCACGACCACCCTAATAAAATTCCAAAACCAAAGATAGGTGAGGACAGCATATGAAAAAACAAAAATCACAAAGAGACTAAAAAACTTATGCAAACACAAAAAACTAAAACTCGCAAACATGAATCATAAAAAAACATATACCTTGACAGAGGAGCAACGATGCATAAACCGGACAAATATCCAAAAGAGGCAGAGCAACCTACACGAACAAATAAAAAACATAACTGAACAGTTAGAATCACAGAACAATATGCATTGCATAATCAATAACGAAAAAGAGAGAAGAAGATGCCTAGGGTTGAGGGGATTTATGCCTCTTTTTTGGTGATTACCGCATATAATTTAGAGCCAAAGTCAGAGGTAAAATCAGGCAGAATATCATCATGAGTCTTCAAGAGACAAATCTCTGGCCCCACCTTCACGAACACAAACATTTGCAAGAGATCACTAACATATATAAATCAGATAAAAATTCTTCAAATTTTGATACCAATTTGAAGAAAACCAAGAATCGATTATTAATAATTCTAACCTTATCGGCGATATTTGAAACTTAAAATCAAATATCAAACGATATTGGTGGTTTTTCTTTTTTGAAACTCAGAGAAGAACTACAAACTTATAGCAAATCAGAAATTGATAAAAGAAAACCACACAAATTCACATGACAGACACGAAACACATACCTCGACAGACACGAAACACATACCTCGACAGAGTCGTAATGATGCACAACACGGTTTTCTCCAGAATTAGAAGTGTAAATTACCGATTATATCGACTTGCCTTCAAACCATGATCGTTGTGACCTGAGAAAACAGAATGATAAAATCAGAAATACAAATCAACACCATTAAAACGCATGCTAGACGAATCTATCGAAGAATAAAAAATTGATTAAACCCTAGCAAAGAAACGTAAAAGAAAAAAAAAAGGAACATGACGATTATGAAAATAGACACAAAGTATTTATAAGAAAACCAATCTAGGGTTGAGGGGATTTATGCCTCTTTTTTTATATAACGATAATTATCATCATAATCGAATATTTATTTCTGATTACAATATATGCGTTTCCCTTTTTTATATAACCCGATAAACATAGATACAATATTATCTTTCTATTAATCAAATATATTTAATTATTTGCGATGAGGAAAACTTCTCGTTTTGGATTACAACGAAACAAATATGTCATATTTCCACTTTTTAATCGTATAAATCCTTTTTTATAAAAAACTTAATTATTTGCGATGAGGAAAACTTCCGTTTTTGATTACAACAGAAAAATATGTTATATTTCCGCTTTTTAATCGTATGAATCTTTTTTTAAAAAAAAATCTTAATTATTTTCGATGAGGAAATCTTCCTTTTGGGATTACAACGAAACAAATATGTCATATTTTCCGCTTTTTATTCGTATAAATCCCTTTTTAAATCCGGATTAATTAAATTAAACATATGAATTAAGGAAGGACAATTAAATTATAACGCGATAAACATATATTCGATTTTATCATTCCATTTCCCAAAGATTCAGTTATTTTATATTAAAAAAACTTCTATTTCGGATAAAATCTGTTTTTAGCTAAAATAATTAATTCAATAACGGGATAACAAAAAAAAAAAAAAAACATTTTGGGGATTCGAACCTGCCACATGTGAGAACTAAATTTAGATCTCCAACCAACACAACTATCGAATATTTTTTGTAAAACAATCGACCGTCATGAATATATTATATTGTAGAACAACAAAATTGGTTTTGGGCCGCTTTATTTTCAGGCCCGACGCTGATCCATATCTTTTTTTTTAAATCATGGAATTAATTGATTTATTTAATTATGAATCAACCAATCAGATTAAGTTATTTTCACCAACCAATCAGATTCTTTCATTTTCATTTAACAAAACAACACCAAAAAATGAACTTTGAACCACAGCTCAAATCATTTCACAAATAATAATATAGATAATTAGAAATATAAAAATTATTAAAAAAAATATCACAAATATTAAACAGACCAAAACGAATCTAACAGGCCACACTAATTTAACATGTCTAAACGGACAGGGCTAAACGGGTCCAGAAAATAAATAGGCTTAAACGGGATATACCTAAATGCGTCGAGCCCGCCGTTTTAACATCTCTAATCTTGAGCATTTATGGTTCACTATGTGAAACAGTTTCACATGCATCTTGTAGTAGAACATGATACACTGTTAAAAAAATAATATAAAAATACAACAAGACATATAAAAAAGAAAGAAGAATAGTTCGTTTTTAATAAATTGGAAGAAACAATCAAATTTTTGGTCTTTTAACTATTGCTAAAACCACATGTCCTCTTAACTCTATAGCTGGATTAAAAAAAAAGACATTATAAGTAGTAGTTTTTAAATGATTCATTTTTTTATATCATCTATCTTTATTTATATATAAAAATCAAGATTACATAGAAAGTACAAAGATAAGAAAATACAAATGTTTAGAAAACAATAAAACAAAAGAAATAAAAATGACGATGCTTTTCGGAGAAAAGTCTTACTCGTTCTCATTTTCGCATTCGTTCTGATGCGAACTTCATTTTTGGTTATCATCATAACCAATTTAAACACAATTTCCTCATATTGTATTACATTGGCCAATTCCCAAATTAGATCTATAAATATTCTTCGGTAAAGAATCCAATGTATTGATTCTTCCAAAAGAAGTAAATTTGGGGCTGCCAATTTTCAACGATTGTAAGAATATCACCATACAACAAAGAGGATACATTTTCAACTCCGACATGTCACCCATTATATGGTAGTTTCTGTTTTCCGGGATCCCATATCCTCCGACCAATGCACCAACACGTTTTTAGAATAAAATTGAAGAAACTGCAACAGTTACATCCGACGATTTCATCGCAGCGTGGTGACAGCCCCGCTACGGAGATGGAGAACGCAAGGATGGCACCAATACACTCCACGTCTGCGTCAGAATTGGAGAAAATCGCTCCCTGAGAAATAAACGGTTGAGATTGGAAGAATGATTGAGTAATCGCCCTAAAAATCGTCCAGATCGCCATCAAAACGATACTATCATGAAGAGGAATAAAGCAAGTAATATTCATCCTGGAAAGAAGAAATTATAAATGAAGAATTGCAATCGCCATTCTCTTAAATGATTCGTTTTATATTATATTATTTGTAAATTCGTTATATGTATATTACTAGGATTTAATCCGCGCTAATTATAGCGCGGAATAATTTTTTTAAAAAAAATTGTTTTGAAATTTAAAAAAATTGCTTTTATCTGAATTTTACAATATGATTAACTAATAATTATAGATAAAGCTATCAATTTGTAATAATTTTTCTATTTAACCCGTTTTGCAATGATTTAAAATATTATTCAGATTAACCCGTAAAAACTTATAATCTTGAAAACATAACTCTAATATGCACAGTTAAATGACTCTAGTTTTTTTGGTTATTTTACGAACTCTTAAAAAAAATATTTTTCTTGTGTCTAACTTTTTATAAAATTAGTAAAATATTTTCAAATTTTGTTTTGATATATATTTAAATAAAATATAATAGATTATATTGAAAAATATAGCAAAATTTTGAATATGTTTTTTTGAATATATATGACTTGATTATTATTTTAAATATATAGTATTAAAAATATTTAAGAAATTAAATAATAAATAACCTCTTTAATGAAAAATATATATTTTATATATTCTAATCAATAATTTTAAAAGACTATTATATCATTTTCTATTTCAATTATTCTTTTTTTATTTATAATGACATTTCATGTAATAACTTACAAAACAAATTTTATTTTTAAAAATGTCTTCTTAAATAATATTATAGAGATTTTGAACAAATCATAATAATTGCAGTTTTAAACGAAAGTAAAGGAGACTGACGTACCAAAATATGAAGACTTTAATAAAGGAGTCAAGCGGATAATTTCTCTGATTGGTAAACCCAAAATGTCATGTCCACAAAAATAGGAGCGCGTGGATAAGATAATGCCTACAGATTCTTGATTCTTGTGCTAATATATTGAAGTAGATACAAGAGTGGTTGTGATTTATTTGCTTCATTCATTTTGTATTCATTTTGTAAACAAAAGAAAACTCCCATGGAAAAAGGTAAATATTTTCCTCGTTCTAAACCTCCATGTCCTCTGTCGGATCCAGCAAACCCTCACAAACTTTGCCGGCGATCTGATCCTCCACTCTCCATCTGCTTCGCCTGCAAAGGCCAACAACACTTGCAGGAGAAATGGTACTATTACTATTGTGCTACTTGTGATTTGGAATTTCACAGAGGTTGTCACTTTTTTCCTCCAGAAATCAGACACCCTTTTCACCTCCACCACCCTCTCACCATCATCCTCTCAAATACCACTGATTTTGATCTCTCTGATTTCCCTAATGATTGGGAGTCAGATTCGTCTAAGTCAGATGACACCATTCCATTTGATGGTAGAGAAGTGCAAATCTTGTCAGAAAATCATCAAAAGTGCAAATCTTGTCAGAAAAATATTACCGATAAAGCTCACTACTATCACTGTTGTATCTGCAAAATCAGCCTACACTGGATTTGCTCATTGAATCGACCACCTCTCACTATTGAAAACCTAAAAACCCATGACCACACTCTTACCCTCTTTCCTAGACGAGTCCCTTTGCCTTGTGATGCTTGTGGCTTCTCTCTTGATTCTGACTTCGATCAAATTTACTCTTGTCTGCTTTGTAACTACATGGTTCATAGAAGATGTATCTACCTACCTCGTGTCATTAAGATCACCCGTCACCCACATCGTCTCTCTCACACTTCCTCCCTTGTTCCTTCTATTGGTGAGTTATTCTCTTGTGGAGTTTGTCGCAAAGCCGTTGATGTCAATTACGGGCAATACTCTTGCAATAAAGGATGCCACTATGCTGTCCATTCGCAATGTGCAACAAAGGATGAAGTGTGGGATGGGAAAGATCTTGAAGGAGTGCCCGAAGAAGAGGAAGAAGTCATTGAGCCATTCGTGAGGATCGATGAAGAGACAATACAACATTTCTCTCATGACCATCACCATCTAAAGATTCATGGTAATGACAACCGCGGCGACCATGAACACAAGTTTTGCCAAGCCTGCATCCTTCCGTTAACAGTTTCGGATCGCTTCTATAGTTGTATCCTTTGCGATTTTGTTCTCCACGAAACATGTGCATCCCTTCCTCGCATAAAACACCATCCCATACACAAACACCCGCTCACCTTGTTTAATTATTATACCCGAGGTTGGTTCATTTGCAATGGATGTAATCGACCTGGTTGTGGTTTCATGTACAAATGCACCGAAGAAGACTGTGGCTTTGAACTGGATGTAAGGTGTGCTTCGCTTCCTGATCCATTAACCCATGATTGCCATCCACATGATCTCTTCTTCAATTTGACCAGAGGTGAATGCATGGGATGCAATTCTTATGGCGCTAAGCATTACTTGGAATGTATTAAATGCAATTCTTTTTTGTGTCTTGGATGTGCTACGTTGCCTTCCCCGGCTCACTACAAGCATGATAAACATCCACTCACTCTTTGCTACGGAGAAGAAGAGACAACAGATCTCCAATACTGGTGCGAGATCTGTGAAGGGAAATTAGATGCAACAAAGTGGTTCTACACGTGTAACTCTTGCACAGTCACTCTTCACGTCACATGTTTATTGGGAAATCAGGTCTACATGATGAAGCCAAACCATATCATTAAATGTTTTGGTGATGATAAGGTTGAAATTGCACGCAACAGTGGTCATACTAGACCAGTGTGTGATTACTGTAGGCGTCGTTGCGTAAACACTGTGGTATTCAAGTGGTTCGATATAACTTTCGGTACTTGTTGTGTAGACACTGTCGTTGCGTAGACACTGTGGTATTCAAGTGGTTCGATAGAACTTTAGAGACATCACAGAGAGAAGAGAGAGAAGAGAGAGAAGAGAGAGAAGAGGAGGAGGAAAGCGAGGAGCTGACCAGTAATGATTAAGGATCAATTTATATAGGTTATCCGTATTTTTGTATTTTTACTTTTATGTTCCATTAATACCTTCTGTATTTTTACTTTTATGTTTTGGGTTTTTAATGTATCTAATCCCGTTATCGGGAAGGAGTGTTGAATTCAAATTTCTGAGGAAAAAAAGTAAGATTTGTCTAAAGAATAAAAAAAAGTAAAAAGAAAATTTAGAGGCATCATACCTCAGCTTTGCCAATGCTAATTGTTTGCTCAATATCATTAAATATTGAAATTAGCTTGAACGCTATTAGTAAATCAAACATTCAAATTATGGCATTTCCTAAATAACAACATCTAGAAGTTGTGCACGGCAATTGTAGTAATAATTAAGGAAGCACACATTGGATTTGTCTAAAGAATCAAAAAAGTAAACATACCCAAATTGGGGATTACCAAAATTAGATCCTAACCAACAATTCCCTCTGCCATTATCTTGTTCAGTTTTCAAATTCTTACACCCACTTTTTCTTCGTTTTTAAATCGTTCTCAAACCGTTAAATCTTTTGAAGCTTAAAACCATTATCGAAAAGGTACTATATTGGAGGTTAGCTACTTTGAAGGAAATGCCAAGCTAACCTCCAATATAGTTTCAAGACGATTGCAATCAAAAAGTGTTACTTTTCGATTTAACGCTATTGCCGAGATTATCGAATTTTTTTCTTTTCCTTATGCACAAAATTAAAATAGTGTCGAACAAGAAGCTTTTTCGATAATTTCAGACTTAGTAACTACGACTCTCCTTGATCAATACATGAATTCCTCCATTGTGGATTAATCAAATCACCCCCAGAAAATCTTTTATCTTCTGCATCACGTTTTGTATTATGTTTTGAGAAAAAGAATGTCGTGTGACACTAAAAAGATTAAAATGACCATGAAACCAAGGGAGATTGTGACTGTCAAGAACGCGCCTACACACCTTAGGAGCTAGGACACTGCCTGGATCGAACAGTTGTGCACCAGCTATGTATTTCGGGTTCTACATGGTTATTGCTGACAAATGCTCTCTCATGGCACCCAATAATGCCAGCTATGGCTCTTACTTCTTAGGGACACCTTTACGCTGATTAAACCGCCTACAAGGCGAAGCTGAGTCAAGCCCGAACATAGTTCCAAGACTATTATGTATAGGGTATTTGGGTGAGCTTTTTAAGTTGTATGCATAGGATTTTAGAGACTATCATGTAGCTCACGTTGCGAACGCTTAAAAGTCTGAATTATATCATTTTCTCGGTATTTTCTTCTTTATGATAACGCAGATAATTGTCTCATTTAGCCTCATATCAAAATTACATTGTTCAAATAAATCTTGAACAGTGCAAACAAGTTCCTTCCAAGATGGAAACAAAAAAAACGTTGACTGCTTAAGGCAGATAGTTCATATGGATCAAGAGCTTTCTCTGGATGCATACACTACAAGAAAACATATGTTTTCCGACGAACTTATTCCACGATTTTGTTCATCGGAAATTTTTTACCGCATTCCGACGACTTTTCGACGAAATACTGATGAATGTTTTTTTCTTGATACGAATAAAGCATGTCCACAAAAGAGAGGTTGTGATTTATTGGTAAACCCAAAATGTCATGTCCACAAAAATAGGAGCGCGTGGATAAGATAATGCCTAGAGATTCTTGATTCTTGTGCTAATATATTGAAGTAGATACTATGGATCATATACGCTTTTATAAACAAGAGAGAGGTTGTGATTTATTTGCTTCATTCATTTTGTAAACAAAAGAAAACTCCCATGGAAAAACGTAAATATTTTCCTCGTTCTAAGCCTCCATGTCCTCTGTCAAATCCAGCAAAGTCTCACAAACTTTTCCGGCGATATGATCCTCCACTCTCCATCTGCTTCTTCTGCAAAGGCCAACAACACCTGAAGAGGAACAGGTACTATTACTATTGTGCTACTTGTGATTTGGAATTTCACAGAGGTTGTCACTTTTTTGCTCCACAAATCAGACACCCTTTTCACCTCCTCCACCCTCTCACCCTCACCTCCTCAGATGACCCTGATTTTGATCTCTCTGATATTGGAAGTCAGATTCGTCTGTTTCAGAAGACGATATTTTGTTGGAAGTCAGATTCGTCTGATTCAGATGACGGTATTTCATTGTCTCTACGAAATAATTCAGATGAAAATCATCAAAAGTGCAAATCTTGTCAGAAAAATATTGCCGAAAAATACTATCACTGTTCTATCTGCAATTTCAGCCTACACTGGAGATGCACAATGAATCCACCACCTCTCACTATTGAAAACCCAAAAACCCATGACCACACGCTTACCCTCTTTCCTAGACAAGCCAATTTTCCCTGTGATGCTTGTGGCTTCTCTCTTGATGCTTTCTTAGATCAAGTTTACTCTTGTCTGCTTTGTAACTACATGGTTCATAGAAGATGTATCTACCTACCTCGTGTCATTAAGATCACCCGTCACCCACATCGTCTCTCTCACACTTCCTCCCTTGTTCCTTCTATTGGTGAGTTGTTCTCTTGTGGAGTTTGTCGCAAAGCCGTTGATGTCAATTACGGGCAATACTCTTGCAATAAAGGATGCCACTATGCTGTCCATTCGCAATGTGCAACAAATGATAAAGTGTGGGATGGCAAAGATCTTGAAGGAGTGCCCGAAGAAGAGGAAGAAGTCATCGAGCCATTCGTGAGGATCGATGAAGAGACAATACAACATTTCTCTCATGACCATCACCATCTAAAGATTCATGGTAATGACAACCTCGGCGACCATGAACACAAGTTTTGCCAAGCCTGCATCCTTCCGATAACAGTTTTGGATCGCTTCTATAGTTGTATCCATTGCGATTTTGTTCTCCACGAAATATGTGCATCCCTTCCTCGCAAAAAACACCATCCCATACACAAACACCCGCTCACCCTCTTCCATCCATTCTCTCCTAATCCTCTCGAGCTCGTGCAAAAACAGGATCGATACGGTGAAGAAGGTATGTTCATTTGCTATGGATGTGGTCGATATGGTTGTGGTTTCATGTACAAGTGCACCGAAAAAGACTGTGTCTTTGAAGTGGATGTAAGGTGTGCTTCACTTCCTGATCCATTAACCCATGGTTGCCATCCACATGATCTCTTCTTCAATTTGACCAGAGGTGAATGCATGCGCTGCAAGTCTGATGACGCTGAGAATTACTTGGAATGTGTTAAATGCAATTCTTTTTTGTGTCTTGAATGTGCTACGTTGCCTTCCCCGGCTCACTACAAGCATGATAAACACCCACTCACTCTTTGCTACGGAGAAGAAGAGACAACAGATCTCCAATACTGGTGCGAGATCTGTGAAGAGAAATTAGATGCAACAAAGTGGTTCTACACGTGTAACTTTTGCACAGTCACTCTTCACGTCACATGTTTATTGGGAAATAAGGTCTACATGATGAAGCCAAACCATATCATCAAGATATATGGTGAAAAGGTTGAAATTGCACGCAACAGTGGTCATACTAGACCAGTGTGTGATAAGTGTATGCGTCGTTGCGTAGACACTTTGGTATTCAAGTGGTTCGGTAGAACTTTATGTACTTTGGATTGTTTCATCTCCCTGCAATGATGAGTTCATAGCAGTGGCTTGAACATTATTTCATCTCCCTAAAGGAAATTCCTATTAATTTATCCTTTTGGAGAGTTTGTTATTAGTTGAGAGGTATTTTCTTTTTATAGAAGGTTTGAACCTCAAGATTTTTCATATAGTATGGACTAATACTTATGTTTTTTTTATGTAGTTATGATTGAAAAATTATAAAATTTATGTACCATAATTTGGACGTAAATCTAGAATAATTTAGTCTTGTCTAATCTTGTGTTGATAAAATTAGTAAAAAAATGGTTGTGCAAAATCTATAAATCTATAATGGGTTAATAATTTATTTTTTTGTCATGAAAAGCCAAAAAGGTAAATATACCTTTGTGTAGAGTTAAATCCACAGAGGTAAATATCCCTTTGTTTAGAGGTAAATATACCTTTGTTTAGACCAGCAATGATTAAGGATCAATTACATGTTCCATTAAAACTTTATGTATTTTTTACTTTTATGTTTTGGGTTTTTAATGTATCTAATCCCGTTATCGGGAAAGAGTGTTGAATTCAAAGTTCAGAGGAAAAAAGTAAGATTTGTCTAAAGAATAAAAAAAATGTAAAAAAGAAAATGTAGAGGCAACATACCTCAGCTTTGCCAATGCTAATTGTTTGCTCAATATCATTGATGTTCACCTGCAATGATGAGTTCATAGCAGTGAGATGGCAAATCAAACATTCATATTATGGCATTTCCTAAACAACAACATCTAGAAGTTGTGCACGGCAATTGTAGTAATAAGGAAGCACACATTGGCATTGTCAATAGAAAGTTCCCACACAAAACTTCAAGTAAAAATCTATAAATTATTCTTTGCACTCAGCATAAAGTATCGACCATCAAGAACGTGTATGTCAAGGGAGAATCTCATTTGAATAAAGAGCCTAGCAAAAAAATAAGAGAAACGTGAATGAAAGGCCAAGTACCTCACTGGAACCAACATCAAGAAATCTTTCTTGTAACTTTTCAAATTCGGTATAGACTTTGTTTTTCTCCAAATCAATGCGAAGTCTAAGACTACAATTGGGTTTCACTGAACTTTGAGCCATCAAAAAACAAATCAAAGTACAAATTTAACCAAGGAGTGTGTTAAGAATCAAGTTCCAGCCCTAACAAAATCACAATGATCGGAGATCAAAAAGGTTTTAATATTATCTGACATTCAGTGACCATAATGAGTTAGAATACATGTCCCAAGTATCTAAACAATTCTTCTTCAAGACATATAATTCCATCAAAATGCATCGATCAAGGATAAACCGCCCAAATACTTCCATTAATTTCAGACTTAGTAACTACGACTCTCCTTGATCAATACATGAATTCCTCCATTGTGGATTAATCAAATCACCCCCAGAAAATGTTTGTCTTCTGCATCACGTTTTGTATTTTGTTTTGAGAAAAAGCATGTCTCTTATTTCTGAAAATGGATTAGTCTTATTTCTGACAAATGCTCTCTTATGGCACTCAATAATGCCAACTTTGGCTCCTACTTCTTAGGGACACCTTTACGCTGGCTGATTACACCGCCTACAAGGGGAAGCTGGGTCAAGCCCGAAACATAGTTCCAAGACTATTATGTAAAGGGGTTTAGGGTGAGCTTTTTAAGTTGTATGCATAGGATTTTAGAGACTATCATATAGCTCACGTTGCGAACGCTTAAAAGTCTGAATTATATCATTTTCTCGGTCTTTTTATTTTATTTTATGATAACGCAGATAAATGTCTCATTTAGCCTCATATCAAAATTACCTTGTTCAAATAAATCTTGGACAGTGCAAACAAGTTCCTTCCAAGATGGAAACAAAAAAAACGTTGACTGCATAAGGCAGATAGTTCATATGGATCAAGAGCTTTCTATGAATGCATACACTACAAGAAAACATATGTTTTCCGACGAACTTATTCCACGATTTTGCTCATCGGAAACTTTTTACCGCATTCTGACGACTTTTCGACGAAATAATGATGAATGTTTTTTTCTCGATACAAATAAAGCATGTCGATAATTTATTGGAAAATTTCTTGAAAAATCATCGGAAATTACCGATGAATTAGTTTTGTCGGAAATTTCGTAGGAAATTCTAATTTTATTCATTTAATTTATATTTATTTTGGTTTTGTTTGTAATTATATATATATAATATTTAGTATATATTGCATAGCAAACAAAATATATACTGCGTAGCAAACAAAGTCACAGTTATTTCAGCTTTAGAAATATATCCTGTAAAAGATAAATATTTTTTTTTGGTCCGAGATCTTGCTAGTGGTTATCAAATAAGGTTGGTCCAAGTTTTGCAAATAATGTTTCTAAAGTAATTCTTGGCTAATCTTGCAATGTATTTTTCTTTCTCCATCAATACTCAATCTGCGTTTTTTAGACAAATAAATTTATTTTGGACTTCATGGTAAAGCTTTAACTATAGCTTTTTGTAAACACTTTTTAAGCTTTTTTGTAATTTTTGTAAATAGAAAATTAATAGAAAAGTAAAATCAGATTAGTAAATTGGAGATGGCAACTCAAAAATTCATATTCTTGCATTTCCTAAATCACAACATCGACAAGTTGTGCACGGCAATTGTAGAATTGAGGAAGCACACATTGGCATTGTCAATACAAAGTTCCCACACAAACTCAAGGGGAATGGCAAGAGAAGTGAAGAGAAAATCTATTAATTATTCTCTGCACTCAGCATAAAGAATCGACCTGTCCGTCTTTCCGAATAAACAAACTTTCAACTTCAAAAGTGGGACTGCAACTCTGCTTTCTTGCACCAATGGAGCCAAAATTTTATGTTTCCTTGTCACACAAGTTCTATTCAAGAACGTGTCTTTCAAAGGAGAATCTGAAGTGAATAAAGAGCCTAGCAAAGCCAGCACCTACATATAAACAATCGGTTAAGAAGAGTTGTAAATATAGTTTGAACTTTGATGTATATGGGACATAAAAATAACATAATGTGTGAAAGGCCAAGTCTTTCATTGGATCCAACATCAAATTCGGCATATCCAAGATCATTGAGCACATTCAGGACAAGACGTCAAAACCAATATAGTTCGATGCCATTGGGAGACTCAAAAGACCACAATGTACATCAACACAATCCATACCAGCTTCAGCCAAAACAACTTTGTTTTTCTCCAAATCAATGAGAAGTCTACGACTAAAATTGGGTTTCAAGACTTCAAGTGGTTTTTGTTTTTCAGTTTGATTCCTCTGTGTGTTAGAATCTCTAAGTTTTATTTTTGATTCACAATGAAATGATGTCAAATTTAGGATTATGGAATTAATCGAATAAATTATATCTCTGATATTAGCTTCAGCCTTCAGGGTGAGCTTTTTGAGTTGTATGCATAGGATTTTATAGACTACTAGGTAAATATATGCGCTACGTCACGAGAAAATTGTTTTTATTAATTTAATTGAATCTAGAGGCATTTAATTTAATTGAATCTAGTGGCATTTAATTTAATTGAATCTAGAGGAAAAAAAGTAAAATGAAAATGTAGAGGCATCATACTTCAGCTTTGCCAATATCATTGATGTTCACCTGCAATAGCAGTGAAATTAGCTTGAACGTTATTTCATCTCCCTAAAGGAAATTCCTATTAATTTATCCTTTTGGAGAGTTTGCTATTAGTAAATTGGAGATGGCAAATCAAACATTCATATTATGGCATTTCCTAAATAACAACATCTAGAAGTTGTAGTAATAAGGAAGCACACATTGGCATTGTCAATAGAAAGTTCCCACAAACTTCAAGCGGAATGGCAAGAAAAGTGAAGAGAAAATCTATAAATTATTCTTTGCACTCAGCATAAAGTATCGACCATAAAAAAATCGGTCATCAATAAATACATAATTCGGTTAATATATCAATTCTTATTTTTTTCATTCCCTCGGAAAAAGCTACATGTTTTATTCTAAATTTAATAATGAAAACAATTCTAGAGTATTATCCAAAATTGACATTATAATCAACTATCTAATTGTTCTAATTAAATATAACGCTATAAAAATGATAAAACCGAATAATTGTGTATATCAGTGTTGATTATGCATAAATATAACACAATTCTCTTAACATATACATAATTTTAGATTATAATAACAAAAACGAATCCTTCATAAAAATATAATAAGTAAAAAAATGAATCATATAATAATTTTAGAATAATAAATAGATAAAAAATCTACAAATCCGAACAAAAACAAAATAAGAATATTACAAAACAATAACGAAAATATGAGTCAAAACATAAATAAAAATAAGACAACATCACTATTATGCATCTCTAGTTTGAGAAGTTGTTGCATGTGTTTCCTCGTTCCTTATCTTCTCCCATATCCTAAAATTTTGATTAAAAGGAAAAATATATACATTAGTCTTGTTAGAAGTTATTTCAAATAAAAAATTAGCTCATAAACTTAAATAATTTGCTTACTTGGCCCGAAAATTTGAAACTTCATCCATTAGTAGAGCAGTCATAAACGGGAAAGACCTCTTTTATGATCTTGGATAGTCACTTCCTCTAAAAATATTTATAATTAGTTTCACATAATAGAATAATAATAAACTAATATACAATAAAATATGTAAATTTAGATAACATACCACCGTTCTTTCTAACCTACCAGTCGGTTAAGACGCATACATCAAATGGACCATCGAATCCAATGCATTTTTTTTTATCTCAGTTGCAGATTCACCATGTGCGATGCATTCGAGTTTTGTACATTTTCTTACGAAAACTATCTAAGTTTTCGATCCAAAATTATCATTATAACCAATTGTATATTTCTTTTAAATGAATATGGAATTACGAAAATGATAAAACTGAATGATTATGTATATTATTCTTGATTGTGTTCCCGTATATTTCCAATAAATATAACACAGTTTTTCTAACCCACTCGCAATTTTAGATGATATCAAAGTTTGCAACCATCGATATGATATAATAAATTAAGAAAAAAAATAAATATCTCAATCCCCAAATAAAATAAACACTAATCCACATTTACTACTCGTATTTTCATTCTTCTTTTTCATCAACAATATCCTCATATTCCCCAACTTCTTCTTCATCTTTTTTTCTTCCAAATTTTACTACTCTTGTTTTTCTTCATATTCTTTGTCTTATTTGAATTATTATTCCTCATCTTCACCTTCTTCTACTTCGTCTACACCATCTTCCGAATTTCGTCTCCATCCACTTCTTTTTCTTCATCTCCTTCAACTTCCTCATGTTTTTATCATTATCATTCTTCGTTATTTCGTTATATCCATCTTCTTTCTAATTCATCGTATTATTCTTCTCTGTCTTCTTATTCTTCTGGTTTTTTTTAGCCTCCTTCTTCATCTTCACATTCTCATATTTTGTCATCTTCATATTCCGTTCTCCTTCCTCATCTTCAACATCTTTTTCCTCGTATTTTTCGAATTCTTCTTCATCAACTTTGTCTTCTTCTTCCTCGTCTTCTTTATTTTTCACTTTTTTCTCATCTTCATCTTCATCGTCTTCGACTTCTACTTCTTCTTCTTTATCCTCTTTGTCTTCTTCGACTTCTTCTTTTATTTTATTTTGTCTTTCTTCATCTTCTTTTTCTGATTTTTCTTCTTTCTCTTATTCTTACTTACCTCGTCTACATATTCTTCCTCTTCTAATTTGTCTTTATATATGCTTCCTATTATTAATATTTCAGTTGTTCTTCTTCCTCATATTTTACTTCTTCTTTTTCATCGTCTTTTTTACTTCTATTTCACCAAATTCTTCATCTTCTTTTTTTTTCCAATTTTTACCCCTCTTCTTCTTCTTTATATTCTTTGCCTTATTTGAATTCTTATTCCTCATCTTCACCTTCTTGTACTTCGTCTACATCATCTTTCGATTTTCTTCTCCATCTACTTAATTTTCTTCATCTTTCAGGTTTCTTCTTCTTCAACTTCCTCATGTTCTTATCCTTATCCTTCTTTGTTATTTCATGATATCCATCTTCTTTCTAATTCATCTTATTTATCTTCTTGTTCTTATGTTTTTTCTTAGCCTCCTCCCTCATTTTCACATTCTTATAATTTGTCATCTTCAACTTTTTGTCTCCTTTCTCATATTCAACATTTTCGTCCTTGTATTTTTTGAATTCTTCTTCTTCTTCTTCTTCTTCTTCGAATGTTAGGTTGATTGATAACACCATATTTTACATGTTTTTAAGGTTTAGTTTCATAGGTTTTTAGTTCCAATTTGTATAGTTTTTGGATATTTTTTTGCATTTAGGTCCAACTTGAGTCTCATTGCATTTTAGATGTCCTAGGTTGTCTTTGCATTCTTTTTGGCTTGCTTGAGCCATTTTCAGGTGTTCTTGGAGTCATAGGAGTTGGAGGAGTGAAGATAGCCACAAAAAAGGTCATTGCAGAATACAGAGATGCAGGATCAGGTTGATACGTCATAAGTTTGGCAATGGATGAAGGACTTTCCACCGTTGGATTGAGCGCAAATTTTAACACGAGATAAAGAAATGGATTAGCTTTCATTTGGAAGTGGTTTGAAGCAATTCCAACGGTGCGATCAGAAGTTATGCCAATTTCCGTGACGACAGTCCAGTCTGGCGCGCGAAGGAACTCAGTGGAGCTCGCAGCGGTGTAGTGCAGCGGTATACAGTGACCGCTGCGGGTTCTTCCGACGCAAAAAAAACAGAGATCCACAGCGGTCATGCAGCGGTATAGGGAGACCGCTGTGGATCATCTGAAACTCAAAATTTCGACACAAACTCTATTAAAAGCCAAAAAACCTAATTTTATTGTTAAGTTTTCTTCTTCTAAGAGTGGGGCTCGTCCCCAACTCTCTCTTCTTGATGTTTTGGGATTTTTCTTCATACAAATACCATTCTAGAGAAGATTTCTTCACTCTATCTTTATATTATGCTTATTTGATTCTTGTTCTTCATTTCTATGTCTTTTTCTCTTGTGTTCTTCATGTTCTTGTGAGTTGACTTTTTGTTGGATTTTGGATAATGCTTGATTTATATGGTTTGATGGTTGATTGTTGATGTTTAGGCTTAGATAATCATTTGTTCTCATGTTAGGAGGGATCTTAATGCTAGAATCGAATTGACAACTCATTTCTAGAACTTAAGATATTTCTCGCCCGGAAGGTGTTCGATGAAATGTCTAGAAAACTTCTAAGCATGCAATTCAATTCTTAGCCAATGGAAATTGATGATTAAGGTGAATTGTTGACTTGTATGGGCTAATGCTTAATGATTATGGATCATTTAGTTTCGAACGGAAGTTCTTGATAACTAGATGATTTGTAAATGGATTAGTATCATGGAAGTGAACTAATCTACTTGTGTGATCCATGTCATAAGAATGAATGTGTATTGAATGTTTAGGCATCATTAGTCAATGGTTGATTGATGGTTAGATGATGGTTATTTAGGATGATCTTGGATGAGTCTTTCACTTAGGTTGGTTCGTAATGCTAGAGTTGACATGATAAACCGAAACCTAGTACTACACCTTAGATTAGTTAGATTTTTGGTCTCATCCCATAATCACATTTTGTTGCGGAAAAAACGGGGAATAACATTTTGGCAGAAAAATCGAGGAATAGCGTTTTTGGCGGGAAAATAAAGGAATAACATTTTGGGCGGGAAAACGGCGTTTTGGAGAGAAACCGCGTAATATCGTTTTTGGCGGAAAAATGCGGAATCATGTTTTTGGCGAGAAAATATGGAATCTTGTTTTTGGGGGGAAAATGTGGAATCTTGTTTTTGGCGGGAAAACGTTGAAACGCGTTTTTGGCGGTAAAACGCCAAATCGCATTTTTGGCAGAAAAACGCGGAATATCATTTTGTCGAAAAATGCGGAATCACGTTTTTGGCCGGAAAATGTGAAATCACGTTTTGGCCGGAAAATGACGGGTTTACATTTTTAGCGGAAAAACACGAAATCGTGTTTTTTGCGAGAAAATGTGAAATAATGTTTTTTGGCGAGAAAATGATGGATTTACATTTTTGACAGGAACAATTGTGGAAACCGCACTTTTGGTGGAAAAAATTGGAGAATCACGTTTCTGGCGAGAAAATAATGAAACCGTGTTTTAGGCGGAAAAATCGTGGAATAGTAGCGAAAAAATAATGAATTCTCGTTTTGGCGGAAAAAATGATGGACTATTGTTTTTTGGAAAAAAATAATGTTATGATAGTAGTATTGTTATGTTGTGATGATGATGATGATGATGAATGATGATTATTAGTTGATGATCATATGAAGTTAATGGGTTGATGGGTCACCCATTTCAACCCATAACCCCTTTCAATTTGACCCATTTCAACCTGACTCATCAACCCATTAGGGTCAAAAAAATTGACCCATTAAGGTTGATTGGTCGGGTCGGGTTGGGTCGATCCATGGAATTTGACCCATTTTGATACCCCTATATCATGGTCAATCATCTGGTTGATCCAGTGACACAAATGAGGAATATGGGGTTGATTAATGCAATTAGTGACCCAACTGATGCATAAATTATTTGAAGTATGCCTATATGTAGTACTTATAGACCAGATTCTATTAGCTGGCATTATACAAAAAATAGGAAAATATACGGTTAAGTCGGGATATCAAATCGAACAACAAGACCCAAATAATGGCTTAAATTATTTATACGGCCCGGATGTGAAGAAATTACAGCCCCATACATGGAAATTAAAATGCTCACCGAAATTGCGACATTTCATTTGGCATAGCCATTTCGGGATGTCTCTCGGTTTCAGCATATTTACGCGATAGAAGAATTAATTGTGATACACAATGTGCACGTTGTGGCGCGGAAGAGGAAACGATAAATCACGTTCTTTTTTTATGTCTCTCGGCGTTACAGACATGGGCACTCTCTCAGATACCATCGCCCCCGGGGTATTCCCAATGTTTTCGGTCTTCTCTTATTTTGATCATCTCTTTTGGAGACTTTCAAAAGAAGATAAGTATGCAATTTTCCCTTGGATTGTGTGGTATATCTGGAAAGTGAGGAATGATAAGGTCTACTCAAATGTTGATTGGAATCCACAAGAAATACTGAGGATTGTGGAAACCGAGGTAACAACTTGGGAATCGGCACAACGTAGCGATCCAGCCATGGTTTCTCAACATATTGGCCCTACTCTGGTGATGGACCATTACGATGGATACGATGGATGGAGGTGTTATATTGATGGCTCTTAGAAGGTAACTGACAATTCTTCTAGATTAGGATGGCACTATTATCAGGAGGGCGTCGAATGAGTCATAATGGGAGCAATAAATTTGTGAAGAAGTCTCTCCCCCCTGCACGCAGAACTAGAAGCACTCATTTGAGAAATGCACTGCATGATTGCAAATCAGAAGACGGTGTTAGCTTTTGCAACAGGTTGCTCCAAGTTTGTGAAGATAGTGTCTACAGCCGAGGAGTGGTCGGCTTATACATTACACTTGGATGAGTTCGTGAAGAGTAAGGAGGAGTTTACTTTTTTTCTCTATCTCACACATCCCACGCGCAAACAACACAAAACCAGACAAGTTAGCACACAGTTCTCGTGTCTACCCATTATGTAAACTCGGTACCCCGGTTTGGATTACTGAACCGATCTAGGTATTTAGGCTGTTAACCAAAAAAAAAGTGACTGAATTTGAAGAATTTTAGAAGAAAAAAAACGATCAATATTAGAATTTGTTAACATGATTTGATTGTTAGTTAACTCGGTACCCCGGTTTGGATTACTAAACCGACCTAGGTATTTAGGCTGTTAACAAACAGAAAAAAAAACCAACAAAGTAACTGAATTTGAAGAATTTTAGAAAAAACAAACAATCAATATTATAATTTGTTAACATGATTTGATTGTTAGTTTTCGATTTTTATGCATGATAGAAATATGGTTGAATACAATTTTAAAATTATTGAGATTTACATTAATAGTTATATAATGTTTAGTTTTCTAAATTTGATGAACAATTAAACATATTCGATGGTAGGGGCATGACGGATAGGATATTATGGAAATTTTGGGATATCTTGATCCGAGTTTTAATTATCCACCTAGATATTAAGATATTCGCGGATATCCGGATCTGAATTCGTAAAAAATAATAAAATATATTAATAATAATGATAAACTTATTTTTTTTAATAATATTTGTTAAACAAATCTGTTATTATAAAATATATTTTAATTTTATTATATATATATATATCTCAATATATTAATAAAATATAAAATTTTAATATTTTAAAGGATCTGGATCCGGATATCCGGACCTTATAATTTAACTATCCGGATTCCGATCCAAAATTTTATTATCCGAATCTGACCCCTCAGATATTCAGATTTTCGGAGCGAATCTCGGATTCCAGATAATAGTTCCACCCCTATTCGATGGGCTCAGGTGCTGAACAATTCATGGAAGTATTTATATTAGACATCATCTAATTTCTGAACCACATATATTTTAGAGAAATACCATAAAATAATACAAAAATTGATTTTTTTTGTTCCAAATCTAGATCCGGATATCCACATATATTATGATGACATTCTCCGTTGACCAAAAAACAAAAGAATAATAATTGTCATTTGTTACATTATTAAATGAAAAAAAAAATGTATATATTTTTGTTGTTTTCGGTCTACTATCTTATTTTCAAAAGTTTAATTTTGTTTATTTTTATTTTATTGATAAAGGGTATTCAATTGACATTGCTTAATAATGTACAAGAAAATTACGAAATAAGAACAACACTAACGGATTCCGTAAACATATGGAATATAAAAGCAATGAAATCAAAGGATACTAAAATGATAACTCGATCCAGAGCTTCAATCAAAGAGAATCTTGCTTAGACCTAAGCAACCACGGCGGCTAAAAGAACAACAAGACGACAACCAAAACCGTAGTTGATCTAAGGACCGTCTTAGCCGAGACAAGGCTTCAAAACAACCACGGTAGAGGAAACGGAGCCACACCATTCCTCCGAAGATGCAAAAGCCAAACTAGACCACAATCAAGCCCGAGAGCTAAACCACTCAAAGAAGAAGCACCACACAAACACAAGAGATCCAAATACCCGATGAAACAAAACTAGATGGTACCAAATGCAGTTCGGAACCCAAACTGAGAACTAGTCTACAATCCAGACATCAAACCAAGCTTGAGAGGAACACAACTCAACGCCAGAGAGCAAGAGCCGGATCAAATGGATACAAAGGAAACTCTCCAAAACTGCGAGATGTGGGGGAGAAGAAAGACGGCATCCTGAAGCAAATCAAGACTCAGAGAATGCAACCTGATATAAGACTCGGAATCAACCAAGTTCTTACTCACGAGAATTGAGTCTAAAGCTATGATGGATGAGTAACCGTTTTGTTATTAATTCCACAATAACGAGAACAAGAAGCTGAATCCCAAGGGCTATTCCTCGCGAGGGATTCAAGTCTCAACACGAAAACTAAGTGGTTTGATTCCACTAACAACTTAAGCAATTGCAAGAACAAGTTTGATTCAAAGACATAAGTGTTTGAAGCAAATACTTTACTGAAATTTCAATGATAATTCGTGGGATAGAGGAGATGAGCTTATATAAGACTCAACTCGTTCACATACATAACAGTCATAAACTTAAAACAAGAAAGCAAATAAATCAAAGATAACACAATCTCTTCGTCATTGATGCTCTACTAGCCATTAGGCATTAAAGGAGAAGCGACTCGTGTGGAGGCTGCTGTAAACGAGAAGCTTCTTAGGTCTTCTTGGCTGGATGGACGTCTAGGATCAGCTGGTGTAAGTGAACGGTCATGATTAGATGAAGAGAACTCACCTTGTTGAGTTGAGGTATGCGTATTGCCGGAAAAAGAAGGTAACTTAAGTCTTCGTCCAAAACGATATGACTTCATGTTTTGTGATGTCTTCGCATGATCTGGTGGTATTGGCTCCATGATAGCTTCAGTAGTCTTCATTACTCATGAGGAAGAGGCGCATATGTGATCACAACTCGTGGTTTCCTTATTTGGCTCAAAAAAGATATGCGAGGGAGTTGTGAGGTCTTGAGGTGGATCCGGGTCGATCCAAGTCGGGTCTTCAGCTGGTTTGGTCCATAAGAGGCTCCAATATATGTGGCGTGTCGTGAAAAGATCAGGTTTTGGTTGGCTTGGACTGAAACTCATCGTTTTGGGTCTTTAAGCCTTATCGGGTGGACCGTAGAGCATGGCAAATGCAACTCCTGATTTTTGCTGGGCTAAAGGTAAAGTAACTCGACCAAAATATTCTTCATAGATGGTTGGACGGTGAAAGAGCTCTCCCTCAGCTGGTTGGAGGCTTCGTGTCGTCGGTGCAGGTCCGGTAAGAGTTCCCTCGGTAATAGTGGCTTGAAAGTTCCTATCTTCAAATGTTTGGATTCTGGACCGAGGGATTTGACCAAAGCACCATGTTATAGTCACTTGATCGATGGAAATGTGATCCATCGGTTAAGATAACATTTGGATCGTCTTCAACTTCAAAGATGGTCTTCCCGGCTAAGTTTAATGCATCTCGGGTATCTTTGATTCTAGCTCCAGCCAAGTGTGTTATGGCTTGATCAATGTCTTCATCATATGCACTTGGATGGTAAAAGTGCATTCCCTCAGTGATTTTCACGCATTGATTCACCAGTTCAGTCAGCTTCTACAAGGCACCAGTCAGCTTCTACAAGGCACCAGTCAGCTTCTAAATGGCACCGTTCGGCTTCGGATGGGTTGTATGGTCTGTCTCCGGTCATTGAGGTCATCTCTGGTGGGATTGCTGGTTGAATGTCCACATCACAACCAAAGAGCATAACACAAACCGGCAATAAGTAGAGAACTTTCCTATCGATGGAGAAACCAAACATACGCCAATCTTCACAGTATAGAGAAGATAAAAAAATGAGGCAACCTGTAATAACCGTTTCAAATGGGGAAAAATGATCGAGAAACAAAAAAACCTCTGGTCAAGCCAGAAACAGTTTAGCTCGGACCAATTGGGAGATACGCAACAAAGGGACAGATTCGGCAAAAAACATCCGGAAGGAGGACGGGAAAAATCAAAGTGATCAGAATGACTAAGGGACAACACGTTAGACAAGAGGAGATCAAAAGAAAACATTTGGTCGAGATCAAAGAAGAAAAATCCGAGGAAATTAGAAGTTCTTGAACAGAGGGAAGACTTGCCATTAGACGAGAATCGGCTATCGGGCGAGATATGCGGCAAGGAAACCGATGGAAGATCTTTCCGGGGGAAATTCAGGTAAAGGAGTTGAAGAAAAGAAGTAGTTCATGCAAGAAAGAACTACCAAAACAGAAGTAAACCAATGGGAACCGACCTGACAAGATGGTCGACCAGGCGAGGGAAGGTCGACCAGGCGAGGGAAGGTCTCGCCATGGGAAAAGATCTGGGGAATTCTCAAATCAAAGACGTGAGAGAAGATAACCGGATAACCATCGTGGAAGGTGAGAGATGATATGAGAATGGATGAACGGCGGAGTGCGGCAGGTGGCGCAACGACGGTTGTTGGATCCGGCCGACAACATGCCGCAAAACCCGAAAAAAGTGACAGAGGCGTATGTCACGCCGGGAGTGTTTCATGCCGATTTTGTTGGCCACTACGGGAACATTGGCGAAAATTGGGCCATTTCTACTCGCCGACTAACGAATGGCACGACCAGACTCGTTTATAAACTCATTTAAACTTGCGGACCAAGTCTAAACGACACTTGCCGGCTAAGTTACCCGAACACTTGCCACGCAAGTCTAAAATCGAGTTAGTGGCAGACTGATGGGAATGTTCTGTCAGGCTTAGAGCACTATGAGCACACTTACCACTCGACCCAGACCCACCAGACGACACATCAAAAGTATGCCGGCTTAGTGCGCGACAAAGAGCATCTCAAGTGGACATACGGGCAGAAGCTAATGGGTAACTAGCTAACACGTCGGAAGGAGATGAGCTTGATCAGAGAAGGAGCGTGAAAAAGTGGGATTGCATGAACCTTGGGCTGGAAGCTATGGCATGTGCCGGGACACATGTCATGACCGTGAAAGCTTCGGTTGACAAGTGTGAGCAACGAGAACCGACTTCCTTGGCTATAAATAGGACTCTTATGTCGAAGATAATTTCATCACTCTAAAGCACTTAGAAAAACCTAAAGAAAATCGAGAGCAAATAGTTAGAGAGAGAGAGTGATCAGAAGTGAGATACTCGCCTTAGATCATGCGAATCTAATCCGAGGGAAGATCTCACCAAGGAAGGAAGTGAGCTAGGAACGTGAAGTCTTTCCCTTTCGGCCTAGGCAATTCAAGGTGAGTTCCGGTAGCATAGATTTATGCTTATCGACGCTTGCTGGTTTGGTGGGAGTAAACCAAGTGATTTTACTCCACTATTTAATCGTGTTTTTATTAAGTTAACTCTCGGGGAGGGTTAATTTATTCTGGAATTAGATATTATAAGTATCAAATCTAAGTAGTTAAATAGTGATAGATGTTCCTGCATGCATACGGCACGGGCCTATGCATGGCAAGCAACGTCAGAATTCACATAAAAAGGAAAGATGGGGAATCGCTTAAGACATGGGTCCATGCGAGAAGAATTAGATTAGAATTCTTGTGTGTTATGGTGATGGACAGGTAGTCCCACAACTCGTTTGTGCAGCGAGATAGATATAATCCGGGGAGATTATATGATAAGGTATGAACCGGAGCTAGGTTTTATTACTACAAGAAAACCGGGTTTTTACTACTGCAAAAACAGTCAGAAATCAGTAGCAAAACACCCCGTTACGACTGATTTCTGCGGTAGGTAAAGGTCTCGTCGCAAAAAAATTCAGTAGCAATTTTGCTACTAATTCACGACTTATTTACGACTTGTATTAGGTGGTCACTATTCAGTCGCTAATCAGTTGCAATATTGTACGACTGATTAGTGACTAAATAGTGACTTAATTTTGCTACAACAGCTGTAGTCGCTAATCAGTAGCAAAATGTTACGACTGATAAGTGACTTTAATTTTGCTACTACAGCCGTACTCGGTAATCAGTCGTTAAATTTGACTACTGAATTACGAGTGATTACCTACTATTGCAGCTACTAATTTACGACTGATCTGAGCATCTATATTACGTATATTGACATAATTTACGTCGGTTTGCCGACTATCTTGCGACTGATTTGTGTTTGTTTGTATGACTGATTTGCTACTGAATACATACTACTAGATTTTTGAATTCCTGATTTGGTTTAGCTTTATTTGATTTTATTTATTGACTAATTGGTTTGTTAATTTTAATTTAAACATGCCTCAAAACAAAAGTAAAGTAAAACAAATTGAAGAACACAAATCCATACACCATAAAACCGAAATTACAAAGTAACATAAGTTTCAAGTTCTAAAACAATTGGAAAGGCAACTCCCATTTGTAAAACATAACATAAATTTAAAGTTTCAAGTGATATAAAGAAGGGAGAAAGAAGTTAGCTTAATCTGTGGAGAGGAGAGGATGGACCATCAGCATCAATTTCTTGGGCAAGGAATGCGAGGAATCGGTTGTCGGTTTTCAAGAACTTGTTCACAATCGCAAGCTCGGCGGTGTGGGCCTTTTGAGCAGCTGCAAGTCGAGCATTATCTGCTTCTTGTTGGGCGATATGAGCAGCTTGTTCCTCCAATTTCCCTTGAGCCGCTTCAAGATGTTGTTGCATCTGCTGGAAAGAAGCAGAGGTTTCTAGGTGTTTTTCGTTTCCCTTGAGATGATTCTTGAGGCTTCCAATGCCAAACAGGTCTCCTCTATCGTTTTTGAACGTAGACTGCCAAAATAAAAGAAAGCAAATTAATACCAAACACTATATCATCAATCAAAATACAAAACATAACAAATTAGTGAAGGAAGCACTTAACCTGAATAAAAACCTCGTTATCCTCTTCAGTGGATAGCGCTGGATGACGACCATCAGAAATCTCTGTGGTCCCAGACTCGAGGTTAGACAACTTTTCTTGTTTTTTCTGCATATAGAGCTCATCAACTTGCTCTGCTTTTTTATCTGCAAAAGGTTCCATCTTTCTAATTCGTATTAGCCCTGATAAAAACCTCACCGAAACTGACTGGTCTGCCTAATTCCTCAACCTGATATGGAAAAATTATAAACAGTAAACTAACTCAGTCAACGCAAATGCAACAGTCAATCAACACTCAATCAACACTCAATCAGATTTAAACTTGAATGCAACACTCAATCAGATTTAAACCAACTCAGCCAACTTGAAAAGCAATAACAAAATACCACCATTTATCACAGATTGAAGCAAACTTATAGTTTCAAGTGACTTACCATTTCTTGTTCGATTTGTCGGTAAGACTTCTGTCCAGAGGCGTGTTTGTGATGCCCGAGACCTTTTCGTTCAGACATCCGAGCTGCTGAGGTCGTTGCACTCTTTGTTATTTGTTCTTCAATGCTCCAGTGTGCTTTCATTACTTTCCATATCTTATCAGTCATCCATCTAGGTTGCTCATCATTACTCCTTGCAGTGCTCACCATGTCATTCAAGCGAAGTTGAAGTATGGCTTCGAAATGCCCCTGAACCAAACCTGTTAAAGATGGATCCCATATGTGTTTTTTCTACAAACAAAAGAGAAAGATTGGTGTTAGTCTATATAAAGCACATACACGTATTACACATAAGTTAGGTGTTACATGGGAGAGAATGTTACCGCGAATTCAACGAACCATCGTTCTACTCTTTCCCTAGGCACACAGGATAAAATGTAGTAGGGGCCATCAAACTTATTAGTGAAACACTTTGTAACCTGCCTGGTCAGTGAGGATCGATCAAAACCAAACCTACAAAAACAGAAAAAAGCTTCAGATTATCTATAATGAAAGTAAGAGTTAAGAGAGAAACTCTTAACAGAATGTAAAGAAACTCAAGAGAAAGTATGAACAGTTGTATTATGATAAATATTTCACAGAAAAATGTTAGCTAAGTTTTAAAGTTTCACTAACCAAAACGTTTATGTCTTCACCTTGCCATCTATTTAGAGTGGGGAGCCTTAAGATATCAAGCCAAAGGTTAGTTTAGTGAGTTATATTTATACTACATATACTATCAAACGTATAAGTCAGAGGTATTAAGTTAGTAAATTGCTAGAGTATCATAATGTTTACGGAACATAAACAAATTAAAATGAGTAAGCGGTATTAATGTTTTGATTTCTTTCTGTTGCGTGAATTCATGTCTGAACGCAAAGTAGTGAAAGCACAAACAAAGAAAGCAATAAATTACCATGTTGAATTAGGCTGGACGAGGTCGGGATCGAGGATGGTGATTTGCTTCGGCCTTGGCGCAAGTAGCAGCGAGTTCAGAGCCTCCATCTGGTCTTGGGAGAGATTAGGCTCTATCGGAGCTTCGACATCTGCTTCTTCTACTGGGTTGTGAGAATTTTGGGCTGAGAACTGTGATGAGAATGATCTGGTAGATATGGAGGCGATTGACCTTGTTGAACTTGAGGCGCTGCAGATGGATCTTGAACCGTTGGAGCTGCTCGATTCTCAGAATAAACAGGTGCGGGTGGATTCGCAGACGATGCAGGCAGTGGAGGTTGAGCAGAATGAGATGATCCAGAATGTGGATTTGCAGACGATGGAGCGGGTGGATTCGCAGACGATGGACGCAGTGGAGTATTTGAGCTCGGAAAGAGCGTCCTCGGTGGAGGGTAATCTTTCACAGACGGACGATTGTTGTTGGGGAGAACCGGCGGGACAGTTTCTGATGTCGGTTTTGGAGCGAAATCATACCGAGTGGGTAGACTGGCCGGTCTGGATCTCGGCGCGGTTGATTTCACTAGAACTCGCTTCCTCTTTCCACCCATCGCAACAGGAGACGATGAATTAGGGATTTCGAGAGATAAGCGAGGAATAGGAGAGTGTATTAGGGTTTGTTATTTGGGAGAAAAATGTGTGTGAGGATTGGAGAGTGAGATAGACAGAGCTTCGATGAAGGAGATCTAGCCAGAGAATCGAGGAAGACGATGCGATTAGGGTTTACGCGGAAGGTAAGAGAAAAGAGAGAAGAAATGAAGCAATAAGGCGAATGTGTTTTGGAGTTGAAAACAAATTTGAGCCAAAAAATTTGGCGGTATATTTTCCCGGGTGAATAGAGTCGAAATTTTTGGTTTTTTTTTTGCCCAATCAGTTGGAAATCAGTAGGTATTTAGTAGCAAATTTTTTAATAAATTTTTCATAATTAACCTTAAATAACATTATAATACACAAAATAAATTTAATTTCTTCATAATTAACCTTAAATAACATTATAAAACATTAAATAAGTATAATTTTTTTCATAATTAACATAGTTTGATATTGAAATAATAAGTTCTGCATCGCCGACATCTCGTACTCGAGGATTACTCCTGGTAGTGAATTCTCGACTACGAGATCTTCAATTGTAGTCAGCATTACATGATCATCAGTTTCCCCTCGGGTTTAGGGCGATTTAGGATTTAGGGTTTAGGGTTTCTTGTTAACAAAACCATCTTTTTCACTAATCAACAAATTCCCCTATGAATCAAATCTTACGAACACCAAGTTTAAAAACTCTAATTGCGAGAAATGCAATTATTGAGCAAGGTAGACGTCGAGATAACATGGGTTTAGGGTTTACGCTGGTTTGGGGTTTAGGGTTTAGGGTTTAGCGTTTAGGGTTTAGAGTTTAGGGTTTAGAGTTTATAGTTTAGGGTTTAGTGTTTAGGGTCATTAGCCAATTTAAGACACGATTAGGATCCGATTCCAGACCTGATTAAATTTTAAAAATTTGGGTTTGAGAATAACCAAACATTAACAAATTTAAGACCCGATTAGGATCCGATTCCATACCCGATTAAAATAAAAAAATGGGTTTGAAAATAACCCCGCACCACGAGACTCGAACCATGGTCTGATGTGTGGTGCGCGTTACCGCTAGGCTAGGTAACTCATTCAGGATTTAGTCAACAACGCTTTTATTAATCTAACTCTTTTCCTTTGTCTTCATTAATTCGCGAAACCCTGAATTATCTTTGTCGTAAAATCCCCTTTGTCTTAAAATCCCCAAATCGAAGCAAGTTAAGAACCCTAAATCGCAAAACCATATAAGTAGCCGCTCCATAAATCTTGTTTTCGTAGAGAGTGGAAGCAAGGTAAGAACACTAAATCGCAAAACCAGAGTCTTAACACAAGTACAAACTAAATTAAGTTCAAACACATAACATAAGTTCAAACACATAACAGAAGTTTAAAGTAAAAACTAGAGTCCAGGCATTCTCTATTCGGCAGCATGCTCCAGAGTTTAGGAAAGCGCTCTAGATTCAAAAATCGCCCTATCCTCTGTGTAGAGCCTGGCAATATCCTTCTCCACATGGTCGTCTTCACTTATCAATGGCTCAGCCAACATCTCGTAAATGCAAATGAGAAGTTGTTTAGCACAAAAATTAACATTATCAAGTGATTACTCTATTGTTTGTTTTTCAATACACAAGTAATCGTAAGGCTTTTCTTACACGGGAGATGGTATAGAAAAGATTGTAATGGTCAATCGTCAACACTTTGTGGAAGATGTGCCCATAGTCATCAACGTTTGGATGAAACACCTTGGTCTTGAAAAGGATCTGCAAAACCATACAAGTAAATCGAAACATTTTATGAACACGGTTCAACATATAAGTTTCTTGATTAAGACATGAGACATACTGAGAAACAGAACATAGAAAGTACAAATTGCAATGACTAAAGCTAATGAAGTCACAAGTCAGCTATGAATCCAACTGTCCACGAATATGTTTAGTTATGAAAATGAATAATTTTAAATTAGATTTCAGGAACTGGATGAAGCTGAAACTAAGTACCGGTGAGAAATGAAATATGAAACAAGGGAAATAGAAAAAGAGTTGTCTCTGAAAAGACAGAGCAAGTTTGATTGAGTATCCACTTTCAGGTACGATTAAGAAACATCAGGAATCAAAATCAAAAATAAAGCAAAATTTCAGAGCCAGGAAGAATAAATACGAAGAAACTAAGAATTAAGAGCCTTAACCATTGCCTAGAAACTGAAATATGAATGCAAGAGGGCAAACAAATAGAGAGAATAATAATATTTTTTTGCAGTTGTAAGTGTAAGTAAAACTGGAAAAATCAATATCAAATTATAAAACGAGAAGACAAAAAGACGAGAAGAGAAGAGACTCAGTTTCTAAAGCTTATTATTTCCTTAGGAGGTTTGTTTGTGTATACCGTCGGAGGTCTAATAGGATATTCTGGATGGAAGAAAATGGCGAGTTTGAAGACTCCTCCTTCATAAGGTGTGTTTTCAGGCCCCCTGAGAATTGCTTTCCAATGGTGATCTTCATCACCAACCGGTCCTAGGCAAAAATAAAACAAAAACATTACTATAAACTAGTGATATGGCCCGCACCATGTGCGGGCTCCAAAGTATGACAAAGTTATATTATCGAACATGGAATCTGAAAATCATTTACAAAACAAATAGATGTCTTTAAGATCATGAATGTACCTACCAATTCGGTGGAAGAAGAAAAAGAATAGAAAGACCATACAAATGTTAACAAATTAGGCGCAGCAAAAAAGAAACACAAAAAATATAATTTCTGTAAGTTATGGCATTTCATGTCTCGATAGACGTAGGTTGAGACACAGTGTCTAAGAGTACACATGTTAACATGATCTTACAGACATCTGTTAAAAAACCGTTAAACCAAAATATGCTTTCTAACAAAATATTAAACACGAAAAATCTACGATCAATTATTGCGAAACCCGTATGAAGACACATAAAAAATTAACTAAAGTTGTATTGTATTAAGATTTAGTTACTCATAATTAATCAATTATGAACATGTGAGCAATGGCGGCTCCTTCACTGGGTATAAGGTATGAGATTAAAAGCAACCAATATCACCCCTTTTATATGAATTAATTTATAAAAACGTCTTATATTTTTTATTTTGTTAAGGTCCAAAACAAATATATTTGAAAATATATTCGAAAATTAAACAATAATATCGATAAAAAGAAACAAACCTGAAGAATGTGCACAAATAGATTTGAAGCCTCAAGTCGCGTTACAGCAAACAAAATCATTACTAAAAAAGTAGTGTAAGAAAATAATCAAAAGACAAAGGACCGATGTGCTCCTGTTAGGCATGTCAATTTGAGTCCGAACCCGTGGGCCCCGCCCCAGGCATGTCAATTTGAGTCCGAACCCGTGGGCCCCGCCCCAATAGACAAATGACCGATTTTTTTTCATGATTATCGTATATATGATATACTTCAATTTTTCTATATTTATCTTTGCTGATTTTTATTTTAAAATGGAAATTATTTTCAAAACCCTAGCGTCTTCGTGAGGCTATATATACCACCCATACAATACCCGTCTCTTTTATACCAAATCCTCGAGAAGGTCATACCCAGCCACTTTTTTTCTTTGTCTTTCGTTATTTGTTCTTTGGCTTTCGTTTGATGTGTTTTTAATAACCGAAACATTTTTTGTTTTTGTTTTTTTGGAACGTTATAAGGAGTTCATTACGAAATAAAAGATTGGGAGTGTTCTAACATATTCAACCACCCCGATTCCTCAGAAAGAAAACCGATATCTAAAAACCTACAAAATATCTCGAAATCAGTATTTAAAAAACAATTATACAAAAGAGTGGATTAAACCAACTTGTTTATTGATTAATACCTTCAAATCACATATTGTTGCCGGGTTTTAAAAAAAATCTAAAATTATACATTATCCACAACTTGTTTATCGATTATCATAATTAGTTATCCAACAATGAAAATCCGAATTGACCTATAGATGAAGAGGAAGAAAAAAATGTTATCCATTAGGATGCACATATCCGAATATGTGATAAGGATGAACCCGGTGAACCTTTTTATAAACGATATCTTTCACCACTTTTATTCCATAAGTCCTCCATAACACTATCAAAGACATGCGCCAATCATAACCCTCATGTTTGAGCATTTCGTAGCCTTAATCTTGCGTAAACATCTTTTAATAAGGATGTGATTGGCTCATGTTTGTGAGGGTGCTACCGGAACAACTATTATTAATATCCACATAGAGAGCATAATTAATAGCTATCTAATATGGATCCTTTGGCCTCAGTTAGACGTTAGCTTCTTTTCGAGTCCACATGCTATAAGGAACCATCAATCAAGATAGATAAGAAGGTGATGGTGGTGACAATATTGGCGGTGATACAAACATTAAAACGACCGCCCAAAAATGAGTACTTTCGCCAAATGTATTTATTGCCAAATCATACTCCTAGCAATTCAAGTTTTCTCCAAGGTCAACAACTTTTTATTGAATGTTTTTCTCGTTACCACAACTGCTTAAGGTACACCTAAAGTGCTTACAAAAAAATTCAAGTCTTTGTGAGCTCACCCACATACTCTGTTTTGCATGCATTGTATGTTTTTAAAAACTATGCTTTTAAAGAGATAGAAATCTGAAAATATCCTTTAAACACTACTATAAGGTCGTAGTTGACTTGAGGTTAAAACTTTGTTAAGAATTCGCATGGTGAAGTTAATGCAAGATACTTTGTTTACATGTTTTTAACCAAAAGGAGGTTGTTTAGTTTGTTACATGTTGATACATAAGTCTAAATTACATGTTTATGATCATGTAAATTTGTTAAGAATCCTCCTGATACCGCGAGATTTAAACTTTGTTAAGAATCATCATGATCATGTAAATTACATGTTTACATGCTTTCTTTGGATGATCATTAAAAATATTTTTTGCTAGTGTGCCAAAACATTCAGTTAGATCATAGAGTTATTTTTTTTACGCTAACTTGGTAGATAGATAACCATAACCATAGCAAAACCAACCAGAATTCTCATATCCATGTTTTCCCAAATGAACAAAGCAAAATAAAAAAAAATAAAAAAACAAAACAAAAACAAACGACAAAGCAAACTAAATTGGTTTTTGAAAACTTCTATGTAGACAACATTAATGGTTTTCTTTTGTAACTTTCTATTTTTGTCTGTGATGAGGATTTTCAAACCACTCCTCAAAGTAACCCTGGAAACGGCAACATAAAGATGTCCATGAGAGAAGACATGACTTGGTAAAAACAAACTCACCCTTTCTAGAGTTTGTCATGGCTTTTATTTATAGTCATTGCAAATGCAAGTGATATAAGGAATTATCGATGTCGCATTCTAAAAGGGAACCATGTATCCATATGAGAAACGAACATCCTAGGTATCAAGACCCTATCATCAAGACCTTTGTTAAACTTTCATGTAATAACCCTAGGTTCGATAACATGATTAGCAATTTGAGTAACTATCAATCGTGTTCAATTGCACAATATACCTTTTGGATCAATGTTTCTGAGCAACATAATAAGAGCACCAACCTTCAATGCCAACTTATGGTTAGGAAACCCAGAAGTCGTGACACTGTTTAGGAACTTTTGCGTGTAAATCATGTCATATGTAGTACTTCTGTAAGGAGTCTCGATACTATCAGAACATAGATAAACGTTTTCATCACTTACCAAATGAACAAACATGGTTACGGTTAAGGCAACACATAAACATATATAAATACTAATGACACAATAGAAGACATGAAACAAAACACTATTACTTGGTAACTGCGGTAGCATATAATTAATCATTAATCATCTCAATATAGCCTTCTCCTTGAAGAACTTAGGATCAGTTCTCGTGGCAAACTAATCTCCGTAGATCTCTCTCACAATTGATCTAACAGGATCGTCGCAATCCATTATCAACAAATCTTCATGAATCTTGATTTCAGACTTACCACTATTAGACTCGCTCAAAGTGGCCTTACCGTCTTCGATGTCCAGAATCCACACCAAAAAAGATTTTAGATCTTCGGCATCACGATCACTAAGCCCCACGTGAAGCCTCATGTTTCTTGTAAGCATGAAAACCTTACAACCCTTCCAAAGCACTGATGAATTAAAAGCATCTAAAACCGTCTCCACCCTAGATCCATCCGGGATAACTGGCAATATTTGTCTAAAATCTCTACCAAATACGATAACCTTACCTTCGAATGGCTTATCACACTTTAGCACAACACGCATGCTTCCAACGTTTCAAAACAATGCTTACTCATCATCGAAACCTAAGTGCTGAAGTATATATTTTCTTGTGGCCCAGTACGATGAACCCTAATGATCAGTCCTTATAAACTTCTATAAGAGTATCTAGTGAGAAGTATTGGTTGCCCGATATCCGGCTATACCCAAGAGTGTTTCCATCAAATCTTATATTCAAACTCGGTTCTTGATTCAAACCAAGACCAAAGTTAGTTAAAAAAAAAAAAACGATTTTGATCAGTGATACTGGCATGACGTGTATAGCTGCGAAAACAAAAAATACACGTCATCACTTCGCATCAATTTCAAGCCAAATAGGAAAATTAAGAAACAAAGGATTGTTTAACTACTATGTCTTGTTGCTCAACAGATTTTAACAAACAAACTAAACCATACATAGAGAGAAAAAGCATACTAAATGAAGGTAAGAAAGAGCAAATTAAGAATATAGAGAACATAATAAATGTGTGGTAATGTCTGAGACGATTACGTTATGTTAACGATTAACTCCCACTATTGTAATTATGGTTAGATGGCAGAAACGATTACGTTAACGATTAACTCCCATTATTGTAATTATGGTTAGCTCGATGAACATAAAATGTGTTTTTGGCTTATAGTAGGGTAAGGCCACTTGTAATGAACATTCCACCAATCGAATAAAACTTGTTTTGCTTCTCTCGAACGGTAGCTTTCTTGTCTTCTTCTTCTTTTAAAAATCTAGTTTTAAAGAACTGATATGGATTCTGTGAAGCAACATGTCCTTGAGATCACGGTCTTAGCATCTTTGTTTCCAATCTTGTGATATCTCATCACATTCACTCAACTACTCGTGAGATGAAATTGCATCTTCTGCACCTTGTGCGGGTATAAACTAAACTTTTAAAAGTTGATATATTAGTTTATTTATAGATGGATAATTCGGTTTATAATTTGGCTTTGTTTTGGACATTTTAGTATTAAACATAATATCATTTTTAAAAAAATGTTTTAAAGTTTAAACAACAAAATACCAATACATAATATAAATATTACTCCATTTGTCTTAAATAAGTGATGTTTTAAGGTTTTTTTGTTCTCAAATAAGTGATGTTTTCAGTTTTCAATACAAAATTAAATAACTTTTTATTGTTTTTAACGATTCCGAATTCGGAGCAGGAATCGGAGCTTCGCCAGCGCTTTCGTGCAATGTAATGGAACCATTGGCACAAAGATGCAAATCTTTTAACCAAACTAAATCATGCTACTTCGTGTATATACACAAACAAAACTCTCTAAAATAATATACACATTGAAATCAAAAGAAAATCCGAAGCCAAGAAGAAAACCACAAACTATCCTAAACCGAAAAAAAGCAGACAAATCTTCATCTTTTGTATATGATGTTAATTAATTATATTTCAGACCTTGCTCCAAGTTATTTGGATCATTATAAGTTCAAAAGATAAGAGGTCCTGAATTACTCTTCATAACGTGTCGATTAACATAAAGACCAGTTTGTGAATCCTTATGATCGTGTTTTGCTTCTTTTATTAGTATCAAACCAGCTCAGATTCAAAAAGGGTATAATTTAAAGCTGATACATAATGAAACATTGTATAACAAAGGAATGAAATTTACATCCATAGAAAATTTGAACCAAATCTCTATTTTTACCTTATAAAGTTATGAATCTTCAAAATCTTTTTTCTTAAAGACTAAGAAGAAGCTTCATTATCACGTAACCAAATTTATTATGGAGACTCACTGATAAAGCACAAACTACGTGCGATATTATTATCAAATATGATGTGGAAACTGCTCAACCACCTACAAGAACATAGCCTATTGGTATGGCCTCAGTCATCTCTCTTAAAGACAAAACCAAATAATTTCTAGCCTCAAACTTTTCCTCAAACCTCAAACGCCATCGACTCAGTCATCGGACTCATATGGTCACCAACAGGGGCGGAGCTACTTGGGCTATAGTGGGGTCAGCTGACCCCTATGATTTTTGTTTTCGTTTTTATGTTATATCCTCAAATAAATTTAACTGACCCCACTTTAAAAAAAAAATTTGACCCCATCAAAAAATAATTTAGTAGTAAAAAGCCTAATTTATTTGTTTAGTTGAGCTCACGTTTAGTTTGAGACTCAATTAAAATGCAATTATGAATGATTTATTGCTTATCCATAAATTAAATAAAAATGTTATCTATTATATATCTATTTTTGCCCAACACAAAAGAAAAAAAAATCATAAAACTGAATATTTTATCTTTGTTCGTTTTTAAGTTTTTCGATGAACAAAAACTAAAACTTAAACTATCAGTTTTCTGTTGAATTTCAAGTTAATATTTTTTTGTCTTTTTATATTTTACTTTCACATGTTTAGATTATACTCTTATTTGTTTTGTTAAATAAATGATTATATAAATTAAATTCATTGAAAAATCTAGGGTTTATATTTATAAACGGTAAATTCAAATATCGCTTTATTGATCGATTTTTAATGATTATCTCGTTTATTTTATCTAACAAATATTATTTAAAGATGTAACATATGAAACAGTGATTAAACCAAGTTTCAGTTATGATTAAACGTAAAATATATTTGTAGATAATTGTTTTAGTATATATATTGTCTGCCCCCGGTAAAAAAAGTTCTACCTCCGCCACTGGTCACCAATACCATCGACGATCACCCACACCGCCAGTAATATCACCGCCATGATCACCTATACCATATCCTCATCTATATATGACTCATCATCACAACCAAAAGGGTCATCCATATCATCACCACGAGTATCACCATCTCCATTATTAATTACCATCACCTCTGATCTTTAAAAAAGAATTTAAAAAATAAAAAGCGTGAATTTGAAAAGAATACACAAAAAGAAAAAAGAAAAAAAGGAAACAAATATATAAAAAACTATACACAAAAAATCTAACAAATGAATTTATATATCACCATTAATATCTGACACGCGCCGGCAAACCATCCACACCAACTCGATCGAACGTCCCATTCAAATTTGGTTGACGATTTTGAATACAACAAAATGAAACCAAAAACTTTGAAACATGATGGTGTTGCACCGAATCTTTGACGTAATACACATGCTACGATCATTGACTCCATAGACTCCCTTTAGAATGGGAAAACACAAGACAAAACAAACACACAATAAAAAAACATGTTGTAAGATTAAAAATAAAATATCATTCTACACAGTTCTATAAACAAACCTTCTTCACCCAACACTCGTCGACGAACCACCCACTCATTCGATCGAAAATCCCAAAGAAACTTAAGTGAAAGTTTTGAATACAAAAAGTTGTCACTAAAGAACCTGCAACTCGCCAAATCAGCAGCGAAACTCATATCGAGAAAACCCACGAGTTGAATGCTGCATAGCATGACATCCAATTTTATTTTATTTTAAATAACAAAAACACTTATGAGCAATTTCCACGATAAACACGAAAACATATAAGAAATGAATTCCACAAAAATAGACAAAATCTATGAAGGGTGTCTTTGTCCTCACGAAAGACATAGGGAACATTATATGAACGCAACGGATTGCAAGCGGTACGATCGATACCTCCATGGCAACAAAACGCATTGGTGCCCGATATAGGCCGATACAACCAAATAGGAAGAGACTCACACGAATTCGCGAGCATATCAAGATGAACAACGGAAGCAAATTGAGCTGAAAAAAGACAGAAAAAACTGTAAGAACCAAACCAACCAAGAAAAAATCAAAAGGCGAGGAATATTATAAATAGCAACAAATAAACAAACAATCAATCCAAATGTCAAACCCAAAAGAAACCTAGACAAAACACAGGAACATATAATCCATATCTTTATTAAATTGTCACTGTGAAACAGGTTGCCATGTCCAAAGGCCACAAAAGATGTATTAGAACCGAAAAAAAATATAGAGAACATGTAACTAAACAAGATACGCAAGCAACGCTGGGATGCAAAATTACCGGGTTGTAAGAATGACTCCACCCACGCACCATGTTCATCAATGGAGAGTCCAAGTTCACGAGCTGATGAACACACAAAAGTAGGGGTGGACATTTTAACCAAACCGAACTGAACCAACCGAACCAAACCGAACTCAAACCGACCCAAACCAAACCATAGTTAATATCCAACCATTTGGTTGAAGTTTTTCTCAACCCGAACGGTTCGGTTTGGTTCGGTTGAAAACCGAACCGAACCGATAAAGCAATGTGTTTTTGTTAATTAGTTAATTAATAATATTAAAAATAATAACACATATGGTGATAGTTTTATATTAATGCTATAAGCCTATAATGACTCATATAAGAGATGAATAAACATTGACTTGTATAATTAACTTATATTTAAGTTATTGGCTTGTTGTAGATTCATTTTAGTGGCATGAGAGAGACGAAACCATGAATTTTTTAATTTTTTAATTTTGATTAAGTGGAATAATTTCAGTTTGGTTTTAAAATTTTAGGGAATGATTTTTTTTATGACTTCGTATTGTTTACGTTTCGTTAGGATTCTTGTTTTTATAAGTTGATTTTTTAAAAACCGAACTAAAACCAAACCAAAGTACAACCGAACCGAACTAAACCAAACCAAACTAAACTCAAACCGAACACAAACCGAACCAAACTTATTTCGGTTGAGTTCGGCTAGAGTTTTATTCAAGCCGAATCAACCGAACCGAACCAAACCCGAACCGAATCCAAAATTAAACCGAAATGCCCACCCCTACACAAAAGAATCATTAGAAAGGTAAAGAGAGAGCACCATATTGCAAAATTAGGTAAAATAAAATTACATTAATTTTTGGATGCATAAAAAGACTTAAGATGAGTCGTATTTATATAATATCATGATATGCATTATGTTTTATTTTTAACGATAATCACTATAATTTGCCGTATTTTTTTTCAACTAACCAACAGCCGCGATATTAACAAATTTTATTCATATCTAACTTTTTGGATATAAACATGATTTACCTTAATCATTATCGATAAAATATAAAAATTCATTTTATACAATTATCGATATAACCAAAATTTTACTTTTTTATCAACATTTACGATTCAAATATATTTACTTACAATTATCGAATATAACATACGATATTTGGTTTGTTTTTTTTCAACAGAACACAAACCGGTTAACCATCGGTTTTTTTATCTTTCTTGATTAGCATCATTGGTTAATTGCATGGATTAACATCAAAGGGCGACGACTATAAGTGACAAATACGATGCATAACCAAATAAACATTACTTGATTTACTACTGCTCATTGGTTAATCGCCTGGATTGGTCTAGACGCATATTCAGATTATTTCGGTTTATTACACATTATTTAGATTTTTTTGTTTTCTACAAATTTGAGTGTCGATTACTACCCGACCGGGTTGGTATGGGACCTAACAATCGGTTTGGTTTGAAAAATCATTCATATATACCGATTAGAAGACGGATCGAGCCCCCGGTTTTGTTAAACCCTAATAATAACAAAAAGCGACCAACCGATAAACCAAGATTACGACATGAAATTTGGAATAAACCAAGCGATTAAGTTAAACCGAGCGTCGGTTTGATTTAAGTGATGAGGACATGTCATCAGATAGTAACGAATGAAATTATGGCAAATAATCAAAAAAAAAATTGAATGAGGGAGGATTATTCTGAGGCCGCCACGTAAGATTATGACTTCACAAATAATAGTATGATTAGAAGACGGATCGAGCCCCCGGTTTTGTTAAACCCTAATAATAACAAAAAGCGACCAACCGATAAACCAAGATTACAACATGAAATTTGGAATAAACCAAGCGATTAAGTTAAACCGAGCGTCGGTTTGATTTAAGTGATGAGGACATGTAATCAGATAGTAACGAATGAAATTATGGCAAATAATCAAAAAAAAAATTGAATGAGGGATGATTATTCTGAGGCCGCCACGTAAGATTATGACTTCACAAATAATAGTATGATAGGAAAACAATTGTTAAATCGTTCTACCAAATCCAGACTACTTACATGCGGTGAAAAACGGCGATGGATTCCTGCAGATTGCTTTGAGTTGCATCGATATTGCCTTTGAAGCCATTTTTGAAGTTGAAATTAAAAGGAAAGTTATGATTTTGCTTTGCTTAGCAGGAAGTTAAAAGATAATGAAACCGAAAAGGAAAAGAAAAGATATTGATGTCGATTGTGTCACGAGAAGATGTTTGTTATTTTCAAGGTATGTTTATGAAAATCTTGACCGTTCGACGATTCAGAGTTGAAAAGAAAGCGAATCGTTTTTTCTTCTCTTACACATTCGTGACACCTTTACATTACTCATCCTTTGTTTTTTGTCCAAACCCGATTAAAATAAAAAAATGGGTTTGAGAATAACCCTGCACCACGAGACTCGAACCCTGGTCTGATGTGTGGTGCGCGTTACCGCTAGGCTTGGTAACTCATTCGGAATTTAGTCAACAACGCTTTTATTTATCTAAGTCTTTTCCTTTGTCTTCATTAACTCGCGAAACCCAGAATTATCTTTGTCGTAAAATCACTTTGTCTTAAAATCCCCAAATCGAAGCAAGTTAAGAACCCTAAATCGCAAAACCCTGAAAAATCCACTCTCTATATCTTGTTTTCGCCTATGATTCAACATGGGTGACTGATATGTGCATATTCTACATGTATTTAGCACGCATTTCATATAGATTTAAGATCATTTACTTGGATCTTCATGGCATATCATATTTGTTTTGTCTCATTTAGTCATTTTAGGAGTCTAGTGTGTCCACATTTAGTACTAGAGAGTTCTTGCATGTTTTGGATCGTATTCCAGGTGTTAATCGAGGAGACACAGACCGTACCGAGGTCACTGCTCGGCACTGGTGCTCGGTATCGAGAAGCAAGCTTAAACACCGAGCATCGACCGATACCAGGTGTGACACCGAGTATCGATCGACACCAAAGCTTCAGGGGATTACACCGATGCCACTGCTCGGTGTCACAGCTCGGTACTACCACAGGGAGAACCCGGGGGAAAAAGTCCTTAATAAGGAGCAAAGATACCGAGGAGTGACCTCGGTATCCACTGAAGACCAAAGCTAAAAACCCAGGCTCAATACCGAGGTGTTACACCGAGGTGTGTCCTCGGTATCGATCGATACCGAGCAGTGACACCGAGGTGTGTCCTCGGTATTGGCCGAAACAAAACATTTTATCCATTTAAACCGGGTCGGTACCCGGTTTGTCCCGGGTCGACCCGGTTCGTCACTATTCACTATTTAAGCCCAAAAACCTAATTTGGAAGGGCTAAGTCTTTTTCTTAAGATAAAACCCTCTCTAAGAGTGATTTGTAAGAGATTGATCTTTTTAATTTATGCAATTTGAGTATTGTTTTCTTGATTGAATCTATCTATCTTCTACTTTCTAATCATTCAATCATCTTGATCATGAGTTCTAACACTTCTTTCCTTGGACTTGTTAGACCCATGATGATTAGTGAGTAGTCTTAAGGATCTTGGGATAGGGTAGATTAGGGTGATCAAAGGTTTAATTAGTGGTGTTTAGGGTTAGATAATCTTATATTCCTTCTTGTCTAGAGTCCCTAATGCTAGATCTAGATTGAAAGAGTGGATCTAGATCACAAGGCATTTCATGAACACCAAGTGTTTGATGAAATGCCAAGACCAACAAGACAAGAGATTTATGTTCCTAACCTAAGACATTAGTTGTTTAGGGTATATCTTTGGTTGATCTTGTTATGATTCTTAATGCTTGCTAATTGTTAATCCACAAATGATGATTTGCTAATGGACTTGATAATTAGCATAGTGATTAGTTGCTTGAAAGAGAACTAATCTAGATTAGAGATCTATTGCCTATGGATTAGCTTCTTGAGTAAATGAACACCACTAAGTGAACTTGGATCACCTTATATCATTAACCCTATCTCTTGTTCTGCTTTTATTATTTGGATTACATCTTGCTTAGTTGTTTTACTTGTTTAATTTGGATACTTGATTACCAACCACCTTGTTTAGCTTAAATTACTTATGAACCTTGCATTCTTAGTGTTTAGAATAATCCCAATCATGGATTGATAACCTCTTTACTACATCGTATTGGGGACATTGATACCTCCTAAGAGACTAAAAAGTCTTGTATCAATTTGGCGCCGTTGCCATATTGGGATTTGTTTTAACATTAAGGTTTAGGCTCTTTGTGAGATTAAGCTTTATTTGCTACAAAGTTACTAATCTTGTTTGCTTTCAATTGCTCTCTCTAAACCTATAGGTGCATGCATACACGATCTCAAGGCAACGACAATCTATTTGGACCACGGGACGACATGCATCGATCATACAGAGGGTTTCGAACAAGAGAAGGACTTGTAAGACAACAAGAAGTTGAGACCAACATGGATCACTATGAGAACGTTCCACTTGGGAACATCAATGAACCCATTCCCAACCAAGGGAACGGTGGGATTGGGGATGGGCACGGCAACAATCAAGGTGGTAATGGAAACCACCACGCACAAGGAGGGCACGCCCACAACAACCCTCAACCACCCGCCCGGCCAAGAGGTCCCAACCATCCACCAAGAGCTAGACACGTTGTTGGAGAGGGTGATGCCGCTAATGCTCACCAAAACCGGCATGGCATTCAAGCTCCACCGGTGGAAAACAACAACTTTGAGGTCAAACCCGGGCTAATCAACATGGTTCAAGCTAACAGGTTCCATGGGTTGTCAATGGAGGATCCTCTAGATCACATTGACCAATTTGACCGGATATGTGGTCTCACTAAGATCAATGGGGTCTCCGAAGACGGTTTCAAGCTTCGTCTCTTCCCGTTCTCTTTATGTGACAAGGCTCACCAATGGGAAAAGACCTTGCCTCAAGGATCTATTACTTCATGGGATGATTGCAAAAAGGCGTTTCTAGCCAAATTCTTCTCACCGTCTAGAACCGCCAAACTTCGAAATGAGATATCTAGCTTCACACAACGGTCTATTGAGTCTTTCAACGAGGCTTGGGAGAGATTTAGAGGCTACACTTCTCAATGCCCACATCATGGCTTCTCCAACGCCTCTCTCCTTAGCACTCTTTACCGAGGTGCTTTGCCTAAGATCCGTATGCTACTTGACACGGCTTCGAATGGTAATTTCCTAGCTAAGGACGTAGATGATGCTATGGAGTTCGTGGAGAACTTAGCTACTAGTGATGGGACGTATGGGGATGATTATGACCGTGCTTCAAGGACCACAAGTGACTTTGACGAGAACAAGAGAGCCAAGACATGAAAGCCTTGAATGAGAAGTTGGATAAGCAAGCCTCTATGATAGACAAGCTTTTTGCCTCTCAAAAAGAGTCTTAAAAGGCGGTACATTTCATTGGTGACTATGAGAACAATCAAGCTTGCTATCAAGAGGAGGCTGTGGAAACACATGAGGAAGTGAACTATGTGGGGAACCAAGGTAACTTCCAAAGACCAGGGTTCAACCAAACCTATAGGAATCCACAAGACCAACTTTACCCTCAACAATCTACTCAAGCTCAAGGAGCTCCACAACAACAATTCCAATCTCAAGGTCAACCTTCTAACTTCAACAAATAAGGGTATGTTCCAAGGAACAAATTCCAAGGAAACCAAAGTGGATTCCAACCAAAAGCCCCACCCGGTTTTCAAGGTCAACAACAAGGGTTTTTGTCCCAAGGTCAAGCACCTACGTCTAAACCGCAAGAGCTTGATTTGAGCTCTATGTTCCAATAATTAATCAAAGGCCCAGCGGAAAACACTAACAAGATCATTTGCTCTTACAACGATCTTAATAGCAAGGTTGAGGCATTGAGCTCAAGGGTGCAATCAATAGAGCAACGGAGTGCCGCCCCTTCTTCACAACATCCTCAAGGCTCTTCCAATGGGAAAGCAATACTAACCTCTAAAGAGTCTTGCAACACCTTTTCCATCCTTAAGGAGCAAGATCACATAATTGAGGAGTTCCTCGGGTTAGTCTCTAGCCTCAATGAGGACATCGAGTAACATGGTGGGGAGGTGACCCTTGGGAGTGAAAATGATATGATGTTGGTTGGAGAAAAGAGTAACAAGGTTGAGAAGTCCATCAAGGACTTGGTTAAAGTGAAAAACGTGGAGACACAAGTTGAGTCAAAGAGAGAATCTCCACCTCCATATGAGCCTCCACTTCTATTTTCCGGTCGTTTCCTTAACAAGGCACAAGAGAAAGTGCCTCCAAACACAACAAGGATCGAGCCTAAGAACCTCCCAAAGCTTGGAAACCCCGGGAAATTCTCAATATCTTGCACACTTGGACTCTTGGAAGTTGATGACGCTTTGTGTGACTCGGGCTCAACCGTTAATGTCATGACTTGGGAGATGGCCAAAAGTCTTGGGATAGATAAGTTGAACGATTACCCCTCCATCATCACATTTGGAGACACTTCCACGAAGAAACCTCTTGGCATGATTGAAGACTTTGCCCTTAAGATTGGAAAGTGTCTTGTACCAATGGACTTCGTTGTGATGGAGATGGCACCAAACATAAAACTTCCTCTACTCCTCGGAACTCCATTCCTCAACACAACCGGTGCAAGCTTGGACTTCATAAACAAGAGAGTTGTTCTTACGAACGTGGATGACAAGAAGTTCTACACAATGACGCCTTCTTCCACCGCTATTTGTGGGGCTATTATTTGTGGGGACAATGAAGCCAAAGCCCGGAAGATTGAGTATGTGGGCGTATGTGAGACGGTGAGTATTGAAAGGGTTGAAGAAGCCCTAGCTCTAGATAGAAGTTGCTTGTACTCCCTCTTTCACACCACAACGGAGAGTGAGGGTGAAAGTGCTAAGGTTGATGAGAAGAGGACAAAGCCTAGGTCTGAGAAGAGGAAACCGAGAATACTCAAGGGGATTGGACCCTTGTTAGATCAACCTTTGATCGTGACTCTTATCCCATGAAAACATGAAGAAGGGATGATTGAGTACAAGGTCAAATGTAGAGGGCGCCCCAAGCCTTTTGCCAAGGCCATAGCAACCCTCACACCGGAGGTTAGGGAGCCAAATCAATCCGGTCTTCAAAGGTTAATGGGTAAAGTTCTCAAACTCGAGCTTACCGAACCGCCAAGGAGTGCTTGCACTCCTTCACTACCCGCCTAAAAGGGTAACAAACGTCAAACTTAGTGACGTTAAACAAAGTGCTCTTGGGAGATACCACAAGCTTATCCTTGTACATATTTCCTTTTATGCTTCTCTTTCATTGTTAGTTCCTTTTGATGGGTTTTCTTAGTACAAATAGGTTTTCAATGGCCATATGAGCATGGACTGATGGACTAAAGTGCTTAGGACGAAGTGATGGAATATGGCGTCCCTTGATCCCTCTAGTCCCCTCCACCCTTTTCCAAGGTAACACTCCAAACTTTGTACATATAGCATCTAGAATCATATCTTCTTTCCTTCTTTCATGCATTGTTTTGCTCTCTCTTAAGCTTCTATTACACAAGGGACTGTGTAATTTAAGTTTGGGGGAGGGCTTGTGTCTTATCTAACATCGTTTTGAAGTTCTTATTTTGCCTTTTTGCATCTTGAGTCTCATGCATATCATGCATTTTCAATAAAATTAAAATTTTTAGAACATTTAGGATTGCATATTCACTTGTAGATGGTGTATAGTTTACATTTTAGCTTGCATTTGCATAAGCATGGAGTAATGAAAACCTTGAAAGTAGCTTAATTAGCAATTGATTCAACGCCCAAGTTATTAGTTGTTTGATGCATTGAAGTTGAATCTGAAATCAAGGACGAACCATTTGTTAGAGCGCATGCATCATCGCCTTTCTTCGATTGAAGCAAGCTTGAATTGAACCTAGCCTCATCTAAGTGATAACCATAATTTGACATGTAATTATTGTGCTTATGCAAACTTAAATGAACTCGTAGATCACATATACATATTTGGATATTCTTATTCCTTTTACCACTCTTGCTTGTCCAAATAGCCAAATCCCATCTTTGGATTGGTTTTCCTACCATGACAATTACCTCTTTTCTAGCCCATGGTCCTTCGTGTGTGTCTTGTGAGGCCTTATTTGGAATGAACTTGACAAAAAGTGTTAGGTTTAGGGCGACAAGGAAGCACTCTTATGTAGATTTAGCTCGATCATCAAGGGGCTAATCTAGGAATAGGCTAGTTAGGATGGCGGTTCTTGATTCAAGTTTGGGGAAAACGGGTTTAGACTTAGTAAATGGCATGATTGAAATGGATTGTGGAATGGAAAGAATGACAAGGAGAATGGAATAGGGGATCAAATTTGTCGAATGGTTTGTGCAAAGATCATAAGTCCAGCTCTAAAGATTAAGATGGCCTCAAAAGATACAAAGAAAAAGGAGAAGGCCAAAATGGTCAAGGCATCAAAAGAATGAGAAGAGGCAGGAACCAAAAAGAAGAAAGAAGAGCTAGATAACAACAAAAAAAAGGGCACCAAACCATGAAAAACAAGGAAGAAGAAGTGATCCCCAATTGAGAAGAAAGTGAAGTGAAGAGACAAGAAGGATGTGCGGGTTCAAAAAGGCAAAATGCCTTATGATAAAAGGGTAGTTTAAGTTATGGGCACAACGGGTTAGAGGCTTTAGGTTAGAAACACCCTAGGCATTCGGGTAGACGAGAGTTTTTCCTTGTATGCATAGGTTGCCTTTTACCTTTAGCATTTTGTCAAAGTTTGCTCGTTCATTGAGAGATCCTTGTATTTGAGTGCCCTTACGTATTGATGAGATCACTTTCATCTCATAACCGGTCCTTTAGCCAAGCGGTTTCATTTGGTTTTGCATAAGCACCATTCACGGATAAAACCATTAATCAATGTTAAGAGGCTAGAGAATAGAATGGTTTGTCTAGGTTGAAGTTTGGCTTGTTGCATGTTGTGAAGGAAATGGCTATCCCCTTTTGAGTAGACAACTTTGGTGCATCCTAGAACTAGTAACTTGGACGTTGAGTGCGATTGTTTATTAAGCTTCTTATAGGTTCGAGCTCCTATTGCATTACATTGCATCTCTCATTCTTGATCTTGTTTGCTTGAGGACAAGTAAAGGTTTAAGTATGGGGGAATTGATATATGCATATTCTACATGTATTTAGCACGTATTTTATAGATTTAAGATCATTTACTTGGATCTTCATGGCATATCATACTTGTTTTGTCTCATTTAGTCATTTTAGGAGTCTAGTGTGTCCATATTTAGTCCTAGAGAGTTCTTGCATGTTTTGGATCGTATTTCAGGTGTTAAACGAGGAGACACAGACCGTACGGAGGTCACTGCTCAGCACTGATGCTTGATATATCATGGTTTTTACCCTATTTAAGCCATGGTATAAGTCCTTTTATAGAGTCTTTTCTAGTATTTTGGAGTCTTTTAGAGTCTTTTGCAGGTTTTAGCACATTTGGAATATTCTTGGAGATATTGGAGTTTCTGGAGCATTCTGGAGCGAAACTGAAGTCTGCTGGCTAAATACCCGATTTCACGTCCAGTATCGATCGATACCCCCTGGTATCGATCGATACCCATCAAAGCAGATTTCAAAGTCGCGACTTAATGAAGGTTTGAAGAATTGCAAAAGTGCCCAGAAGTCTCTGATAATTACAAGAAGACCCCAAATCGTGTTTTAGGTTATAAATAGGATTTTACAGCCATTGTTTAGGCTATGCCTCTTTATGCTTTATTTTGCTTTAGTTTAAGAGAGATTTTGGTGAGAGACAAGTCTGGTTTCCCTTCGTCCGAGATCAGATCTCAAAACCTTGTTTCTCTTTCTGATTTTATATAAGAGTATTTATTCAACATGTTTATTGATTTAATATTCATGTCTGAGTAGATCACTTGTTAGGTTTAGGGTTTTCTCATAAAGGATTTCTCTGAATGCTAGGTTAATTATCTTATTAGGATTCACCATCTGAATTATAGTTCTTCACCTTAGGTTGTGTTCATAGCTAATTCTAGGTTGATAAATCTGGAACTTAGATCTTAGGATAATTGATTAGGCACGAGAGTGCGATTAATTACCTGATAGAACCTAGGTGAGCAAATTGATTATTCGCAAAGAGATTTGGTTTAATTGATTTGTGAACATATCAAACCTGATATTAAAGCTGATTTAGAATTTAGGATTCGCAAAGAGATTTGGAATTCCTAGGATTTAGATTTAGATAGTTTTCGCAACGAGAGTTGGTTAGCTATATTTTAGTGATTTGAGTTCAAGAACTGCGCTAAATCTGAATCCTGTTAGTTAGTTTATCTGCATTCATTGATTTCCTGAGAAAAACCCTGGGCCTATATTTCCTGATTGATTTACAACTCTTTTAATTTGTGCATTGCTTTAAATTACATATGTTTGGCTTAGCGTAATTCGATACTATATAATCTATTGTGTGACCTCTGTGAGTCTTTGTGGTTCGACCCCTAGCTAGACTATTACAACTGCTTTAGTACTTTAGGGTATTAAATTGAGCATATCAATTTTGAGCGTTCTCTCTGTGACCTTGGATCACTAGTATCGGTCGATACTCCGGCGATTTCTTTGTTGGTATCGATCGACACCACTTGGTATCGATCGATACTCAACGTATTTTTCTGGTTACTTACGTTCTTGATCTTAGTGTTTTGTTTGCAGGTGTATGCCTGTTCGTGAAACCAGGAGCAACAAGAGCACACAGCTAGTTGAACTGTCACTGGAACAGCTAGCGCTTGTGGAACGCACAAACAGAAAGTCCAAGCAAACATCAGGGATGAACAACCCTGTGGTTTTAAGAGTTGATGAGGCTGGGATTCTGAGAGACCAAGAGGGTCACGTGTGTAATGAGAGAGGACAGTGACTCGATGAGGCTGGAAACGCCATTGTCCCTGCTCCTGTCATTGAGATTGTCGCGCCAGCTGGGCGCGCCAACGTTGGGAATGCTGTGGTTAATCGAGCTAGGACGATTGGTGAGTACAACAGGCCAGAGCAATTCTTCGCCAATCGGTCGGCAATTCGTCCTCCTGCATTCGAGAGGAATGACTTTGAGCTGAAGCCTGCTTACTTCACTCTAGTAGGACAGCATCTCTTTCATGGTCTTCCTCATGAACATCCAATGGACCATGTAGAGAGGATCGAGGACTTGGTCACTAGCATCAAGAGCAATGGAGTGTCCTACGACTACCTCTTCTGCAAGCTTTTCCCCTACTCTCTAGGTGGAGAAGCGACGTACTGGCTGAGGCAGCTACCTCCTGGATCGCTAACTAATTGGGAGGACACCAAGAGAGCCTTCCTGATTAATTTCTACGATGATGGACGATCTGAAGATCTGAGGAATAAGATCTCTACTTTTTCTCAAGGACCTACTGAGGCGTTCAAGGCTGCTTGGACAAGATTCAAATCGTACCAGAGGGATTGTCCACATCATGGATACTCAGATGTACAGCTGCTGGGCACTTTCTACAGAGGAGTAGATTGGAGATATCAGATGGGTCTGGACTCTTCAAGCAATGGTAACTTCAACACCAAATATCCTGAGGATGCT